>QLTV01002269.1:788288-818646 GCA_003457575.1 Thermophis baileyi
GGTGTATAAATCTAATAAATAAATACATTACAACTTCATAGCTATATTTATTGCAACCATTGACATCTGAGTGTTACAATTCAAACATTTTTAAAAGTTCATGGAAGATTCAACACATATTATTGTTTAGTCCCATGGCTAGGTGGTCATCAGAGGTGGGCTGAAAACAGTAGTTCCTATGTTATAGTTAATAGTATAGTTATAGTTAATGAACTTGGTTTTGTCATACCGCTTTCTGATAGTTTTTATTAAATTACCATAAATGAAGTAAACCACTGAACAAACAAACAAACAAACAAACAAATATCCATTAAAATCCAGGAAAAATGGCATCAGGTGGGAATTGTTTTTAACAAAATGAAATCAGGTAATAAATTGGGATACCGAGAAGATGAACAGTGTGAAGGATGTTCACAACATATTTTCTATTGCCAGAATGTTTCTTGTTGTGCACTGTTGTACTGAAAACAAATCACAATTGTTATAAAAAATGAATAGCCACAATTATCAAATTATTACGTTAAGCAATTTGGAATGATAGGTGACAAGGTGATATTCTCCAACTCAAATATCAGCTCTGGTTTCATCTTTGTTTATTCAAAGAATCATGGAAAAGCATTTTTACCCAAGCCTCTTTAAACTTAAGACAGTCTGCCTCTATATACTTGAGAAATGGTTTATCTCCAATCACACCAATGAGTTCAAATTATTCTTTAACAACAACAAAAAATTACAAGCTAATAATACAGTGAACTATTGCCATATGTTTGCTGACACCAGTAATTGTCTACTTGTAGAATCACCACCTGCAGGAAGGTAGGAATTACACAGCTGAGCATCACTGAAACTGCACATGGACTGCAAGATGACACATGGGAATTAAAAAGACAAAGTAAAATGGAATAGATTTCTAGCCTGTATCTAAGCTACACCTCTCCAAAGTGATTTATACCATTTGATCTCTATTACCAAGTCTCCTTTAAATGAAATACATTTTCATTAAGGTACTCTAGCCTACATAGGTAACTCTAATGGTATTAATGAATGTCCATGACTGATAGTAGGGAAAGGATAGTTGAGAATTTTCATTATGTTTTAGTCTTGGCAAATGCAGCAAATTGATTTCACATGTTACCAGGTAACAGTTCATATGGTAGTAGCTAATTATATTATGTACCTGTACTTTTGATTTAAATGTACAACATGGAAGCTATAATGTGTGGGAGTCTGCATTGCTGTCTTGGTCCTTAATCCAACCTCCTTTCCCTTTGCTTTGGGAACTGTGAAGTTACAGAAATAGATGAACTGGATCAAACAAAAGCACCATCTCAAAGGGCTAAAGATTTGACCCATCATACAGCATAGAATACTCTAAGCTTAGATGCAAAAACCTTGCTCAGGCATAGTATTAGTGAAGCATTCCCAAGGTGTGAATCCAGATAATCCTCACCCATACCCTGCTAATATTACTTCTGAATGGGATTATTTGGAGCTCACCTTTGGAAAAACTTCAACAATACTAGGCACATCTAATAGCATCTTCAGAAGGAACACATTAATGCACATAGCAGTAGCTACATTGGCTTCCATATGAGCCACGATGCACATTATCAAGATCCTGGTTTACATGGAAACCAACAGAGTATAACTGCACATGCAAAAACTATCAGGATTACATCTCTGATGTCTACAAGAGGCCAACATCATTTGGATAATGTCTATAGGGGTGAGGCTTATTCAGCATGTTTATTACTGAGAACTCCAAATAATTACTGAGTTTAAATGTACACATTCTATGTAATTGTGTCTATTATACCATTTTAAAATATATGGACATTATGAAATAAAATGTACAATATGCACTGTAGGAATGTTTTCAACTTCATAAAGAGTTTTGTGTCTAAGGAAAGCATGCAGGGTATATAGATATATCCAAATATTACTATAACTGAGGAGAAAGATGTAAATGTTGGTTATTATTCTGACATATATTGAGATACTCACTGAGTTACTGGCATGTTAGAAAGCCACCTCTATGTTAAGCAATATTGGCAGAGTTGTTATTTAGTCTGTCCTAAATTGACATTTTGGATTATCATGTCCTACAGGGTGTCAGCTTGCTTTCCTTCTTGGTAGTACTACAATTTTGTACCATGATAATACCCATAATGAAACATTGTCACATAACATTCATATATAACACTCACATTTATGAATTGGTAATTCCTAAGAAGTGTTTTGCAAGACAGCAATTGTAATAAAGAGTTTTTGGAGCTTCCATGTATGACACTTGTAGACATTAGGTCTGTGTAGTTGATAATATTATTTGAAAGAAGTGCTCTCTGGTATTCATTAAAGCAGCCCGACTTTCTTTTTAGGCTTATTCATGAGCCTGAATAAAAGATGTCTCTACATTAAGAGTTACTTCACCTTTAAGGGGTAGATTCTTTAAAGCAAGAGTACATTTCTAGGCTGAAAAAGTTGGGTGACTTTTCTGAATTTCAGAGAGGGACTATGATTGTCCTTGAATGAAATATGAATCATTTATGCTGAATCACTTTCAAGCACACAAGTATAATATAATTCTCTGCACACACAAATAGATATTACATTGGGTTATGTCCCTCAAAATCCAAGCATCCACCAGATGATCCAAAGACGTCATCTGTATCTCCTTTATGCAACAGAGTCTCCTTTCCAGATTTTTGCAGAGATATAGTAGGTCTACTTACAATGCTAGAATTACATATTAAAATGACTTTGAGGGGAAAAAAATGTTAGGTAATAGAAAATAATGTTTGCATTAAAACAGTATTCTGAATCTTTCATATTAAAACACACATAGAGAGAACCACTGTACCAGGGGTGGTATTCACTTACCTTCTCTACCAGTTCGCAAATGCGCCCAGCCTGCCACGAATGTGCTTTACTCGCACGCGTGCCTTCCACGCATGCGCCCAGCCTCAAAAATGTGGCTAAATAGGATGGCATTACGTCCGGGCGGGTGTCACCACTACCAGTTCGCCCGAACTGGTCCGAACCGGCTGAATACCACCTCTGCACTGCACTCTCTCTCTGTAATGGTTGTTACAAAAAATAAATAATAATTTTCAATCCATTCAGAATATATAACAATTTTCTATATTGTTATTTTTCCTAGTAAAAGCCTTGACCTTCTGCTTCTAGTAGTCCTTGACAAACTATTTATACCCTTACATCCTTCAATAGTTAGCAGCTTTATAATTTCCTTCAAAAATTCCATTGAGTCAGTACTTCTAAAAGCTGAGCAATAGATAAAGACTAATAGAGTACTCTGTTTCTCCAATGCAAAAATGAGAGAAAGCTGCATCTGGTGAACAAACTCCGTGAAGATTTGAGAAAGATCTAAGGAAAATACAACTTAAAAGTTATCAGAGATCCCCAAGGATAAATGAATGAGCCTGCAGCAAAGGAATGGAATGGAAAACATGATGGGATATTGTTGCAGCAGAGACAGTGGGCAGGATTAAAAACAGATCACTATATTCCTGTTTATAGATTATACAAATTGAGACTTAACAATCTAAAATCACACCAATGACCCTATGATGTTATTCTCTGAGATTTGAAATAAACAGTGACTGATAAACAACCCCTCCTTACAGCTAAGGATATGTCCACACCATATGCTTTCAAAACACCAACAAAATTTCCTTCAGTTATATTACAGGGGGTGGGGGTGGGGTGTAGAATAAATTGCTAGCGTTTCTCCTCCAGTTGTTTTTATTTAATGTTGCATGATTTTTTTACGTGCTTATCTGTCTTTTTATTGATTACTGAATGGATGTTGAATGGACAGGGAAGTTGGCTGTAGGTTCCATTCTTCTGCTACATCTAAAAGCCACTTACAAACTGTGAGAATGATATTATGGCACTAGAGCCGAGGTGGCGCAGTGGTTAGAGTGCAGCACTGCAGGCTACTTCAGCTGACTGCTAGCTGCAGTTCGGCGGTTCAAATCTCACCGGCTCAAGGTTGACTCAGCCTTCCATCCTTCTGAGGTGGGTAAAATGAGGACCCAGATTGTTGGAGGCAATATGCTAACTCTGTAAACCGCTTAGAGAGGGCTGTAAAGCACTATGAAGCGGTATATAAGTCTAAGTGCTATTGCTATTGCTATTGCTAATATTTTGCTTTGCAAGCATGTCTTTTTTTCTTCTTCCAGTAACTGTGCTAGCTGGTGAAAGATTCATGCTAAACTATGCATATAGCAAGATATCATGAACAAGATACTGAAGTCTTAGAGGTCAGAAAAAGTATTGATTGACTTGATGTTTAAAAGGATAGCCATAAACTGCAAAGCTGCAGTGCTGCAGATAAAAACCAGTTTTGCTCCAATTTCAGTAAGTACTGCAGAGTTAAAAATAAATTCCTCAACTTCCCAAACCAACATTATTCAGAATCCGCTTCTGAACTGTTTGAAAACTTTGGGGTAGATATGTCCCAATTGTGTAAGGCAGCAGAATTGCAGAAGTACTTTCTGATTGTGGTAATGAAAAAGATGAGGGCTAGCAACTGAAGTCCCATCTATATAAAATGGAAGTGTCTCTTGGGTTAATGGTCTCTATCTAGTTTAAAAGAGGTTGCACCCTTTTTGAATGAAGTGTTTGCAGTCAAGAGTGTCTATATCACAAAATGTCATGTCTTTTAATATCTTAGGCTGGTTTACTGGCACAGAGATTTATATCCACTTTTTCAATCTCAAGCGGCCTCCAGTTCATACAAAATTTTCTGAAAAGTCCAGAGTTTGACTAAGACCACTGGTGGCACAGTGATTAGAATGCAGTATTGCAGGCAAACTCTGCCCACAGCCTGAAATTTGATCCTGATGGGCTCAAGGTTGACTCATCCTTCCAAGGTCGGTAAAATGAGGACCTAGATTGTTGGGGGCAATATGCTGACTCTGTAAACCGCTTAGAGAAGGCTGTAAAGCACAATGGGACAGTTTTTCCCTCACCTCAGCGTTGACCTTTAAAATAGGAGGGTTTTCTGAAATTCAGTAAGAGTGTGGTAATATAGGCATATTTTTCTCTATTTTCTAGTGTCTAGGTGGAGAGCTAACTTGATGTAGCAGATAAAAACACCAGATTAGAAACGAGGAGACTTATTAGCTCTAGTCCTAGTTCTGTCTACAAAGAAAATTGGGTGACTTTCTAGGACTCCCCCAGTCTTAGGAAAAAAGCAAAACAACTCATTCTGGGCAGGGAGTGGGGTTTCCTTGCAGTTAAATACGGTGTTTTGATTTTCTATTACTTTATTTGTGGCTCTTATTATTTTCCTATGTTAAAATATTTGTTATTTTATTAGATTTTAAAGTGTTTTTGCTAGAAAAAGTCTTTAGAATTTAAACAAAACTTGAGAATTAAATGTTAATAAAAACAGTAATTAATTAATGTTACTGAAACCCTATCTACTGTCAGTGAAAAATAATTTAGACCAGCTCTCAACAATCAAAACAGAGAAATGTAAAACAACTGAAGAAGCACTGAATATGATGAACATCAAATTCAGAGACTGTCAGTCCTTATATAAAATCAGTATAAAAGAAATCTGATTTACTTATCCAATCACTTGAGCCTATTCAAGTGACATATTCAAGTCTTTTAGAAATTTGTAAAAAAAAATGTAAAAAGAATTCTGTAGCTATAAAAGTACAGGTTGCACCTGTCCAGTCATGTCTGACTCTATGGGGCAGTGCCCATCTCCACCTCTTAGTAGAAGGGAACCAGCTTTGTACATAGACATTTTCATGGCCATGTGGCCAGAATGACTATATGCCAAGGGGCACAGAATGCTGTTACCTTCCCACTGAAGTGGTACCTGTTTATTTGCATTTGCCAGCTTTTGAACTGTTAGGTAGGCAGGTCAAGTAACAGAAGCCCACCTCATCACAAGGCCCTTGGGTATTGAACCTGGGCTGTTGACTTTCTAGCAAGCAAGCCCAGCATCTTAAGCCCCTCTATTTTCATCATACAACTGTCTTTATCATGCAAATAAACTTACAAAATACATGTTAGTTCCCTGTTATCATGACTTCTTATATAAACTTTAACAACATAAGCTGTTTTTGAAGGCTAATTCTATCTACCTATTCCAAAAATAAATTAACAGAATAAGAGAATAATAGTTTGAAAGGACCTTGGATATCTAATAATCTAACCCTGCTCAAACAAGACATCCTATACTATTCCAGACAAATGGCTGTCCAATTTCTTCTTAAAATCTTCCAGTGATGGAGCACCCACAAGTTCTGGAGGCAAGACATCCCACTGATTAATTTTTCTCACTGTTGTTCTAGGTTGAATCTCTCCTTGATCAGTTTCCATCCATTACTTCTATATTTTTCTGTCACATTTTCACAAATAAATGTGGTTTTCTTTGACAGATTATTTTTATCATAGAAAAATCGATGCTAGAACATTCTGTTTAAGGCTGCCAATGGAATGTGGGTAGGTGAAGTCTGCAATCAGCTTCCACAAAAATTCCTGACAGATTTCATTTAAAACATTACTGATGGGTTGGTTGTCATGCCAAAACCAAGTGATCAGATAATGGATTTTTCCAAGGTATCATTCAACATTTGCCCCAAGATAAAGTCCCTGTTCATAGCATAATTACCTACCTCTCTCAATAATGACTTTCAGATAGATAGCATTTTGCAAATAACAGGGAAAAAAACATAAGAAATAGCAAGACAAAGGAATTAAAATTATGAGATAAGAAAAAGAAAAGGAACAATGAGTGAAAACAAATGTATACCAGTACCAGTCACTATATCTGTCCATCCCTTCCTGGTCTTTTACTATGCTTAGTACATTGGGTTTTCTTCTTTAGATTTTTCACATCTCCATTTTTCAGAATGTCATAAACAATTGGGACATTTACAATAAAGAAAATATATTGGTTAAAATAATAATTCAGTCTAGTAACCCATTCCCAAATCAAACATGCTAACTATCTAACCAAAGGGGGGGGGGAAGGACCTCATCATAGGGTATCTAACCATACATAGTAAATTTCCCAGTATTTAAGAGAAAAGGTAAAAATGATTAACAGAAGGCTGTATATGCATTCCATATGGTCAATCTAAATTGAGTAGCAATTCTGCCAGTTTATTTTTTTTTCCAGTTAATAAGTAGGTATACATATGTTTCAACAGATCAAATTCTCAACAAAATAGTCATATAATTAATTTTTAAACTTAAATGTAGAAGCATAAATAATATAATTACCAAAATGCCCCTTCCTTTGTCTACTAGAAATAGCACAATCTAAACAAAGAATATTTAGAAAATTAACTTATTCTAACTCACCATTAAATACTTTAATATTTATTAATAAATATATCTTATAGTAAAGCCCATGGTGTTAAATTGGAAATATCCAGAGATATTGTACAAGATTATAGCCTTACTGTCTTTGTATGAATACTTGAAATTACACTGCATTTCTTATGAAAAGGTTCCATTTGCTCTTGATTCATTTACCATATGACATTATTATGGTCGGTGGCACCAACCATAGACAGGATTTGGCATTTTTATTCACCTATCAAGGACCGGGGATAGAGAGATGTTGATTGATGCCATTAAAGATATTGAACCAGGATGTAAGGGGTTCTAAGTAAAGCTGCCTTTTGCAATTGACTGATGGTGAATTTTATCAATGCCAATGGGGTTCAGGTGGTGGTCCAGAAATTTTGGCATTGCACCCAAGGTTGAGTGCCATTTATTGGTAGTATCTTTGTTTTCATTAGCCACAGTAGTTCTGTTTTTATTTGCAGGTCTTTATATTTTGTGATTTTCTCCAGTTCTTTCACTTCAGTTGTGCTGTCTTCAGGTACTGCCATGCCCAGTATCCAGACTTTTTTTTGTTTTTTGTTGATTGACAATTATTAAGGCTGGGTGTTTTGTGGCAGGTGCTTTGCTGTTTGAATTCTAAAATCCCAGAGCATTTTAGCTACTTCAGTTTCTATATTCTTTGCCTATTTTGTGGTCCCACTCATTCTTGTTTGTAGGCAAATGGTATTTCTTGCAGATATTTTAATGCACCATTATTCTACTTTGTCATGCTATTGTTTATAAACAGCCTGTGTGATCTTCTTGCAGTAGCTAACTAGGTAGTCCACTATTTCTTCAGATTTTTTGCAGAGGTGGCATTTGCTGTCAGTTGTTGTCTTCTCAATTCTGCCTTTGTTTTCATTTCTTCTTAAGGCCTGGTCTTGTGCAGTCACAGTTAATCCCTCTGTCTTCCTTAAATTTTGCTGCTTTTAGCCATTTCCAGGTCTTGTTATCTATTTTTTTATGTACCGGCCAAGTAGTACTTTGCCTTACCATGTCTCTTTTCTATTCTTCATTTGGTCTTTCATGTAGACCAGTTTGGTATCTCCAATACTCAGCAAGCCTTCAAGGTGTATTATCTTCAGTAGCAACTTCTTTACTGTCCTTCAAATTCTCTTCCAATGCCCCCCCCCCCTTTTTTTCTTTTTCAGCTGTCTGGTGTATTTCCACACCCACCTGTTTTCCCTGGTAAGCACAGTCTGTCAATATTGCTGCGTGGATGAGTCATTGCCATTATTTTTCTGGTCTTCCTACCCAGGGATTTTAGTTCTGTTTGAATCCAGCCCACTATTCCAACTATTATTATTTGGGATTGGGGTAGATGTGGGGAAGGGAAGGGAAGTTCTTGTACCAAAAAGAAGCTAAAAGTAAGTATATGTGTGTGTATGTGTGATTTTTACCCAGTGCAGTACAGCTGCTTTGAAAGCTTTCCTGAGTATCTTGGCACACATATAGTAAGGACTAGTAGATTTGCATACATATTTGGAGCAGGTTTTAAAGCAGCAATGTAAGCCTGGAAAAGATGTGGCTGTTTTCAGGACTCAAAGAGCAATATTCTGTTCTTGCACCTGCATATTATCAGTTTTTACTTCCAAAGGATTTTCACAGCTTAACTCTTCCATTTCTAAAATTTCGGTCCAGCTGATATGTTCTACAAAAAGGCCTTGTAACAGAACAATTGTAGGAGTGTTAGCTTATCCATTCAGAGGAAATGAATTTCACTATGTACCTAGGTAAATATAGTGAAAACTGCATTCTAAAAATCTTTGATGAAATAATAAAATTGGTAGGCTTAGGCTGCTTGCAACTAATAACATTACAGACTGTAAGGACTTGGGAGGGTATGTTCCCATGTTGAATGGCTCCAGAAGGTAAATGAGTCTGGGTCAACTTAACCAGATCAAAGTTTCAATCCATTTTACCAGAGAACACTGGCAGGAAAGAGCTGGGACAACTCTTCTCACTTTTTATAGTACAACTGTTCAAAGAATTCTTTTTTAAAAAACAACAACTTTATTATCAAGTCCTATCAAGTCCTATGCAGCTTTGCCAAGCATTAGAAATCCACCTAGAAAGTGTTTTCTTTAAAGCTAAAGAAGCAGCACAATGTCTCTGGAGCACATGAGCGGATAGCTTTCTGTTTGTGGTGTAATCTTTTGGGAAATATATCAAAGTCTTGCAGTGTCTCGAGAAGGCAAACACCACAGTGTGATTTTAAAATATCCATTAAAACAATAATTTAAAACTCATTGTTCTCTCTCTGTGATTCCAAGAAGGTTGAAAGGATAAGAAATGCTCTGTCTTGGCAATGTCACAGATCTGATCTTCACAATCAAATGCCTCCAGCAGGAGCACACTAAAATCTAAAGCTAGGAACGATTTTATCATTTAATAAAGGAAATGCACACAAACTTGCAGAGAGAGTTGTTGAAAGAAATACCGTGTCATTTATGGCAAGTAAATAGGACTTTTTTTATCCACTAAACTCCTGCTGGGGAGGACACTAAAAAATGAGTTCTAATTTGCTAGAGCCTAAATTCCCAATGCCTATACATAAACTGTATCTGCTTTGGTTCTCAGGTTCACTTATAATACCTACTCATTTGCAGGAAGGGGAACTTGTACAGCTGCATTTCACTTCAAAGTTTATGCATGATTTAACAAGTATGATAGCACTAAACATTCAGCTGTAAGCTGAGCCTTCACTGCAGAACAACGTATATATAACCAAATCTGTTCTTCTACAGGAAAATGCATATTTTAAAAATCCATTTAAGTAGCAGTATTTTTCAGCGTATTCACTGAATTAAATTTAGGTCCCTATTTTTCACAGTGGCTCTAAGATTAGGTATATAAGAAAGTGGCTTATAGTGACTCAGAATTCTGTTCCATCTATTCAAAATTGCTGGTACCAATTTCAGGTATGATTTGCCCCCCCCCAACCCAACTAGGAGGTGCCAGTGATGAGAAATGGGATCAATGCTTCTTCTTTAGACCTAGACAGATAACTAATAAGCTTTTGTTTTTCTTCTCACAGGGTTATTTTAGTTAAGAGGGACAAGACAGTGAGTAGGAAATATATTGGGATGTGGTAGGGAGACTTGGCATAACCAAAATCCTCCTTAAATCTTCTGTATATAGACCAATAAATTGGCCTCAAACCTCATGGAAGACAATCCCAATTATGGGCTCATAATAGAAGTAGATAATTATTTGTGGCTAATATGATCACTGCCACAAAATAGCCATGTGACTGTAAAAAGCTAAGGTGCTCAGTCCTATATAAAATATAATCTAGCTGAAGTATTCCAATGCACTAATTTCACATTTTGAATCCTGTAAAACACTTTCTGTGTGTCTAGGATGCTGTTTGGCACATCTATTTAATATATAAATAGACCTTTATAAAAACTGCAGTGGCTCTTAGTTGGACACATTTGATATTTTTTACGTTAACAACAAAGTCCTAAATAGTTTGAGACTAGAACTGAGCTTCTCATTTATTTTCATCATAACCAGAAGAATTTTTTATGGGGCCACATCCTGAAGACATTTTTCAATACAGGTAGTCCTCGATTTATGACCACAACTAAGCTCAAAATTTCTGTTGCTAAGTGAAACATTTGTTAAGGGAATTTTGCTCCATTTTATGACCTTTCATGCCACAGTTGTTAAGTGAATCACTGTAGTTGTTAAGTTAGTAACCCAGCTGTTAAGTGAATCAGGCTTCCCCATTGACTTTGCTTGTAAGAAGGTCGCAAAAGGTGATCACAGGATCTGCAACTGTCATGAATATGAGTCTGTTGCCAAGCATCTGAATTTTGATCATAATGACCAGGGGGATGCTGCAACAGTCATAAGTGTGAAAAACAGTCATAAGTCACTTTTTTCTGTGCCATTGTAACTTTGAATGGTCACTAAATGAACTGTCAAAAGTTGAGGACTATCTGTAATTAGGATGAGAGCATTCCCATCATGGCACCCAGATATAACGCATACACCAGTTATATCGTAAGTTAGGTATTATTTATAAGTTCAGCTGAATTCATTTCATGCTGAGCTGTACTACTTCCCAATAGGGACAAGTGACACTGTTGTCTCCACATGCAACATTAATTTCTTCAGCAAAAGATGCTTCATGTGGAAAATCAAATAAACAGAGCCCTCCAGAAAATCTGGAATCCTAAACTATCAGAATTCTAGAGCATCTAAGGGCTTTCACATGTATGGCTTATTCACACGAAAACCTTTTCCCTGAGCTAGTCAGATCATTAAGGAGAGAAGCTAGATGAGCTCAGGTTTATCTCCTGTATCAACTAGTTAATTAACTGCTTGAACATCGTTTAGTATGATTCAAGATTCGAAAAACATTCTATGTAGCAACTGTTTTTTAGTTTGCATTCTTAGATTTACATTAGATCTAAAGCCACCAGTGTACCGAGACTGCCATTTTCAAAACACTAAAAATTATATTTGCAATATTTCAGTCTAAATGGGATCTACATTGTGTGTCCCTTTCAAGAGCCTTACTTTAACCAAAAGCCAGCCTTTTTGTGCTTCAGCACCCTTTTTCTAAGCGTTGCTTTTGTCCAATATAGAATATATTTTCCTGACATTTTAAGTATTACCAACTTTGAAACGTCTCAGCAGCAATGTCAATAATGTAGATTGCAAATAGAAAGACTGCAAAAATCAATTGATGTCAGTCCTATCTATCTTTCTTATGCTGAACCGTAGTCCATTTTTCTTCTGCACAAAATGCTACTTGGTGGTTTGAAACAAGCAAGCAAACAAACAGAAACTGCTTCTACTCCCTGGCCTTTTTTGACCCCCACAATGCCCCCTGTTATCTGGTGAGATATTTATTTTCTTATAAGCCGGTGGTTCAATTGTATTGGAAAATATGCCTACATTTCTCTGAAACAAATTCAAAAAGAAAAATGCAGCCGAAGAGGCAGGGGCTGTTCTCTCTTTTTTTCAATGTAATAAATTTTCAGCACTAACCAACTACCTGTCATTTCAGAATGTAAGAGGTAATGCAGCAACTGGTAGGGGGATCAAGGAGATAATGAGATGCCTGCCACTTTTTATGGATGTTGACAACAGAAAACAATAGCCTCAAACAGCAATCTTATCTTACAGTTAGGCTAGAGCCAAAGAAATGTTGCTGCTATGCTATAGAAATGGTGACCATAGCTCAAACTACGTTTTCTAAGCCAGAATGGCAGTATCATAGCATTCCCTGTTCACTTCCCGGAGCTCCCTCTTTAATCCACTGATATGCTATGCGGTGGTTTTATGTCACCTGGCAGTACCACCTACTCTCAGTCCATGAGAAGATGAAAAATGAAAGAGCATCCCCCCACAAGATTTTCATTTTTAAAAAATCTTTGTTTGTTTGTTTGTTGAATAGTTTGCTGAAAAAAACCAGATCAAGCAAATGTGCATGGAATGGGGGATGGACAGAGTGATAATCTTTGTGCAAGTTTAGCAGCAGTACAATGGATCTTGCAAACATAAAACGTTCTGGTTATGAGCATGTCATGCAGTGGGCAACCCTTCTGCTTTACACAGAACTGAATGTAGGACAGATTTTGTGCATGGGAGAAAACCAGTCCTTCAGAGGGACTTTCCTTACAAAAGGGGAAAGTGTAATGAGCACTTCAGGTAGTTCATTTTTTAATGATTACTTGTTCAGCAACCATTCAAACATACATCATTGAATGAGTGGCAGTTATGACCAGTCTTCCTAGTTGCTTGCAGTTGTGCTTTCCCTGCAGTCACATGATTGCAATTTGGGCACTTGGCAGCTGGCTTGCAATTACCGTATTTTTCGGAGTATAAGACGCACCTCCCCCCCCCAAAAGACGGTGGAAATGTTGGTGCGTCTTATACACCAAATACAACCCTTTTTGGCCTCCTGAAGCCCCACCCCCGCGTCCCAGTTTTGCGAAAAACGAGCCGTTTTTTGCAAAAACTGGGGCATTTTTGCCTTCCCCCAGCCCCCAGAAGCACTCTGCAGGCTTCCGAAACCCTCTGCGTGCCCCGTTTTTTGCAAAAATGGGTCCGTTTTTCACCCGTTCTTGCGAAAAATGGGCCACACAGAGGGTTTGGGAGGCCTGCAGAGTGCTCCTGGGGGCCGGGGAGGACAAAAACTTTTTTTTCTTACTTATCTCTTCGAAATCTTGGTGCGTCTTATACACCAGTGTGTCTTATAGTCTGAAAAATACGGTATGATATTGCAGCATTCTGAAGTCATATGACTGCCATCTGTGACCTTTTCTGCCGGCTTCCAATAGGCAAAGTCAACGTAAAAGTCGGCAGGAGATCACAAACAGAGAGCATATGACATCTTATTTCTGACAGTGTAACAATGGCAACCGGAAATGACAGAAATGCCATAGCTAAGCAGCACAGTCAAATGACATTGTGCTTTACGTTGCTTAGTGACAACATTTCTGGTCTCAAGTATTGTCATTTTAGTGAGAATTATTTGTAGTTGGAGTATATAATCTATGAACCCTGACATGTCTAGGAGAGAGAAACAGAAGCTATATGAATAATTTCCCATAGCAGAGCCTTCTTCTGTTTTGGGGACTGCTATGATCATAAACATTTTAAATTACGTAAATTTAAACCAGGAATGGGTATCCTAAAAGAGCCCAGAGCAATAAGCAGACCTCAAACCACTTTTTTTTCCACTTTCCAACTGCAACGAGCTGAAAGATGATAGCATAGTTACTTAGTTACGCACTATCTTTAAATGTTTAACATAGTGGGGTTTTTGTTTGTTTGTATTGTTGTACAATACAAAATACAAAAACAATGCAAAATACAACAATACAAAAACAATCCTCAGACTTAACTACCACAACTTGGGGGAAAATATTCTGGTGCCAACAGTTCTGGATCCTTTAGACTCAAAATAAGAGTCTAAATAACATAGTCACCCTATGTTGGTCTGCCTCTGATGTAAACTATGAAAGTAAAGGGGTCATGGGGGACTTTCTTAGAAAGACTTTGTCTTGCTTGCAAATAAGCACCGTATTTGAGATGGGGAAGAAAAAATGGTATATTCTATACATTTAACTTAGGTAACATTAATTAAAAAAAACGAATAAGGAAGGAAGTTGTAACTAGCATCAGTAGACATAATTGGTTTTATGTGCCTATCAGTTATGGCATAGCATTACATACACGTGACATGTACCAGAGCGTGGTTTTGTAAAGCAAAAACCTACAAATATAATACCGGAGCATCTGGTTTGGAATAAGTTGGTATTCATAATACCATTCCAAAAAGACAATTTGTATATGTTATCTTGAACTCTTGATTTTTTTAAAAAAATAAATAAATACCAAGAGAGGGAGACATGTATAAGACAACTGCTGACATTATATGTCATAGCATTTATTTCTACTGTTTACTTTATCTATAGTGAGATAGCTGGCTGGATAATTCTGGGAGTTGAAGTCCACAAGTCTTAAAGTTGCCAAGTTTGAAGACCCCTGATCTGGATAATTCTTAAGATCTTCCATCAGTTCAGAGTAAAGATGCCTGCATGTGTGTCTTGGGAGATTTGCTGGAAGAATTCTAGAAACAAACTTATGTTCTGCAATAGAGAAACTATTTTTGTTTCTATTTACCATCAGCCTGAAAGCATGTGGCTACAGTATAACCCTATGCTGTTTCATCACAATTATATCTGTTTCCTGGATACAGATTTCTACTATTTGCTATGCTCTGTATTGAAGATAGTATTTCAGTGTATAACTGGTATGATATAAACCATTTTTCGATGTTCTCCCTTCTTATTGAAGTAAATGGGACAACATTTCCAGGGCTGCATTGTCGACAGAGCTACAATCTAATAATGGGCTATACTTATCCTTTTCTGTTGACTCTGCTATTTCAGCCATTCTGATAATATGTCTCTGCAAGAAGAATTTTCCTACATGGTATCTATTATGGCAACGGCACATTTTGAATCTGCCAGATAACAGAAACTTCTCCAAAATCCTCAGTGTCAAATTATATACTCTCGATTCAATTAATTAAGGTAATATACTAATATGCATTTTTATCAAATGTAAAATATTCTGTCATTATTACTTTCACAATCCATATGTGTATGTCCCATAGTAGCCACCTTGTAATGAAACAAAGGCTTTTGTTATTTGGAAAGTGACAGACAGCCAAGTATTCTGGTAAATTTTCAGGCAAGCGAAGTGGGACTCAAAACATTATCTACCTGTTTCTGTGCAAGAAACTATAAACTTTTACATTCACACATAAACCATGGTAAACTGTCCAGGAAGCACTTCTGCAAAGAGATGTACATGCAGGGAGTCCAAGTGAAAATCTACTTTTGTAATAAACTAAGAATTTTCAAACAGAATTTAAGAAGGCATTTGTCAATGGAAGACTCAAAGCTATCTCTAATACATATTTCACAGAAAATCAGCAGGTTCCCCATAAAAAGTATTGAAGAGGTATTTTTTGGAAATAGGTTACTATTTTACCCTATATAACCCTTTGTCATAAGGTACAGCTCATATCTCATTAGAGATATGCATAGCAAACATCAGAATGATCCCTTGGCAGGGATACATAGTCTATGGATGATAGGAGAAAGAAAGAATACTTGTTTAGGTGAACAGAACAGGTTATGTTTGTTTATTCCCTTCTGCTTATTACCATTTACTCTACCAATATCCACTATTTTTGTCTACCTTTTTTGGTCAGAATAAACAAGGAACAACAGCTGTCACTGAACAAAAGAAGGGAAAAGGGAGCTTTGTTATAAGTTTGCTTGGAGAATTTGGGCTTTAAATTGCAATCAATCAATCACTTATCACTTAGACTAAGCAGCTTCAGAGACCATGATCCATTTCTCTTTTAAGAAAAGAAAATAACCTACCCAATCTTTAAAAACATCCCACCTACCATCTGCTCCCCAAATATATTCCCATCACCATTGCTAAAGGATAAGGGTAGCAAATGGTGTATTTTCTGGTGTATCAGTACTAGTAGGAGAGTGTTTATTATCATCAAATGACAGCAACACAAAATATAAAGAAAGATTATAACTATTAAAAAAATAACAAATTAACGATTAGCTATAACAAAACTGACATAATTGATATTTAAAGAATACACACACACGCATGCACACAAACACACACACACACACACACACACACAGTCAAACAAAGGCAAACTATTTGCAGGACTCATTGATTTAGAATCAAACTTTGATCTTATTTCTCGATTAGTGGTAATAAATTAGACTACTATGAATATTTTTAATTTCAAGCTTTACATGAAAAATTATCATCTCTTTTGAATTGTAATAATTATTTCAGGAATGTTAAATATAAATCCATATTCCACATCGTATTTATATTTTCAGTTTTCCATTGCAGTGTTTTAAATAAATGTTCACCTTCCTAAATTAAATGCCAACCAAGTTTTCACCATTTTATATGCAGATACTTTTCTAATTTCACAAATTGCTTCAAGGTATAATATGACCTTCAAATAACATTCTATATACTACATTTGATCACAATTCTCAAGCTGCCCAGTGAATTGTAGTAAATATTCATGCAAAGGGAAAATCATGTTCACCTGGAATTCCAAAATGGAAAATCAGTGAAACACTGCCAGTTATTGCTATTATTCTTATAATGCCGATTTGATTAGCCACCATCTCTAATTCAACTAACCTTGTGTGTATTATAACATCTTGTATTTTGCATTCAATAGTTTTGCCTTTTTAAAAAACAAAAGATAGGGTAAAATGGATGTGATGCATATTGCAGGGGTAACAGTAGAATGTCAGAGTAATATTATTTGTGGTTCTGATTGATATGCTTTTTAATGGCTTCAGATGGCTTTGGTTTTTAATCTTCATCTAGAAATGTTTTAGCTGTACAGGTTATGTTCAGGTATGAACATCCGCCTACAAACATGATTAATGAATATTAAAGAGTTTAGGCTTTGTCTCAAACCATATCATAAACCAAATTTTGGGTAGAATTTTCCAGTGCTGAGAAAGGGTCTATAAATATAATTAAGAATATTTGAATTGAATTGTCCATGCCAGTGAGAATGTTATGATAAGCATTTACAGTAATTTAGGCTGATTTACATTTTTAAAAAGTTGTACTCCATGTATTGTTTTACAATACTATGGCCCTAATGTGTTTCAAATCTGAAGGAGAAAAGGTGTTTGGAACATATCTGGATCTGTCATACCATCTGTAGCAGCACTTTAAACTTAACATACTGTATAATGTATTTTCCAGAGAGAGATTCAGCTCTTTTGTATTATGACCCAAAGCACCTTTTTATCTGCAATTCTAAAATGCCACACACCCCATTTAAAATATTTGTTTGGTTGGGCAATGTTACGTATTTTCACCACACTGATTACCAGTGTGGACTGAATCTTTCACTTTTGCAAGTCTATCACTTGACATTTACCATCACTCATTCATGTTGCGGTAAGAAATTATGTAATTCAATATAACTTTGGATTCACTCTCAGAGTTTTCCTCTGACCCCATTGAAACACTGGGAGAAATAGGTTGACTTTGTGGAACTCTTTCATAACCTACAAGGAATGCTGCAAAATAGATGGAAAAGATCCCTTATCCATAAAAACATAGATTGTGTGATCATACTGAGTTTTTCTGAATTGTCTGTGGAGAATTTAAAATTCAGCTGAAATATTTCACAGTGCTACTTGACAATTTATTAAATGTCTTCTTGAAGTTCTTGCAATAATTAATCTGGGCTTCTAAGCTACAAATTCATTATAAAAGCTTGAAGCAAATGGATGCCATTAATATTACTTATGTTCACTTTGGAATAATACATTTGGATGTATTGTTTTTTCAATCAGTTGCACAAAGTTTTAAAATACATAAATTAATCTCTGTTGAACGCAGAGTACAAATTAACTCTTGTTTTATAAACCTTTAACAAAGGTTGATTATCACTGCTGTAGAACTGTAACTTAACTCACAGAGTTTAGGTATGTTCTAGCCATGGCATATTTGATCGGTAATTCATAGGATTGTTAATAATACTTTGGGGCAACCTCTACTTCTCAAGGACACATATGTTCTTCTTGATTATATCCTTAATATTTGGAATATATCAAGGTATAATCAAGGTATCAAGAATTATGGATCTTTCATGCATGAGAGATACCAAAGAATTAAATAACGATGGAAAAATGAATTATGTCTGAACTGCAGCAGCAGATTGTTGATTATGTGTAACTCATCAACATTTCAATCATTCTTCAAATGAGGAAAAAGGAAGTATTTTATTTATTTATTTAATTATTAATTTATGTTTGTAGCTGCCCATATTAATCCATTAATCTGGATTAAGTGGCAAAAATTGTTTAAAACAATTAAAACGGTTTTAAAACAAAGATGATCTCTTCTGTATTGCTGGCACTTGCTTCTATACATGCTTAAAGCATATAGTAGGTAAAAGAGAATTCATTGGGACCTGGCCCAAGCTTGCAAACCTACACTAAAGCCCCTGGAATTAATTAGGACTAACTTCTGGGCTGACATCCAGACATTTGTGCTGCATATCATTCTTCAATTTCCTTGAAAATAGGTTTCATTGAAATTAATAGGATTACTGCAAAGTAATACATAAAATAATGAGGCCTATCTGTGATCCTGTAAGAACTTAAAAGTATTTATATCTTCTTAAGACACCAGTGACATTATCCAGCAAAGCACACACATTTTTAATTGTTGCCTTTTTTTAATTGCCAGAGTTATATTTGCAGTTAACATTACCATGGAAATAAATTAATGCATTTATCAATTATAGTTGTATACTTAATTTATTCCATATGGAAGCCAAGATGATCTGCATAAAGTTTTCAGAGAGACTCCTTTTCAAGTACTGATTAGGCTTAGCTGTTGCAAAATTGTTATAACATGTACTTTCCTACACAGTCTTCAGATCCTTCAGTGTAGTTATAACATCCCCAGCATTATTACTACACTACATACATGTCATTATACAAAAATAGCATGAATATTAAATCTGTACCTTTGTTCCTTAGTATTTGAGAAGCAAAATATTTTGCAGCCAGGATTTTCTTGAAATGTGTGACTATATAAAAGTCACCCAAATGCACTTTTTCTGAATACCAGATGTGTCATTAAGTGTTTCTGATTTTTTTTAAAGTTTTAAAAATAGATTAAAATCACTCAGCATAAGAACGCCATAAAATAAACCAATGGTAACAGATGGTGTTTGTCTTGTCAAAACTTGTGTTAAAAAAATTGCCACCTATCAAAGTGGATTTCTTTTGCTGGATGTTATATGTAAAAGTGCTATAGAAAATGTGATCATCAAGTTCTTTGTAATACGAAAATTTATTTTCATGCTTTCAGGTTTTTTTTTTTTAATACATGGCAGACTTGGATTTGTATAAATTTCACCCAGTGGTATATTATGCTAAAAGCTGGAAACTGAAGTTTTCCCCCACCTTAAGCTCTGCAAATTAGTTAGTTTGAATAACAGTGTACTGAAGACACAAATTCCATACCAAAGATTAAATCTGCCCAGCAGGTTTCTACAATCAGAAGTTGTCTGTTTTTTCTCTTAGAACACAATCTACAATTAATTATTTTCTTCAGAAATATTTCTTTCTCAGAAATGTTTTTATTTTCTTCCATGTATTTCATAACATAGTTTAGTTGCAATAGTAAATGATTCATGGACAAAACAGCATGTTATAAGGAAAGTAATTGTTTCATCTGAAACTGGTACTGTAGAAATCAATGCAAAGACCCACAGGACATAAATACAACTTTGCTTACCTATTTCATACAATTGTTTCTAACTTTTCAAATATAAAACCTGTAGGAAGGCAATATTGAAAAACCATAGGAAAGGTGTCAAATTTATTAATTTTATCACTGGGACAACTTCAATGAAATCCCCCTGGGGTTAATAACATCTGACTTATTTAAACATAATTTTCTATAGAGATAAGGAATAATTGATGTGCGACAAAATTACCAGGAACAGATGAACATTATCGATAATAATAATACAACATACTCAACTGGTGGCCAAACAAGAGGCTAAGATTCTTCTGTCTCTTGAATGAATGAATGAATGAATGAATGAATGAATGAATGAATGAATGAATGAAAATAAATCTGATCATGAAATATTCGGATCTATTGAAAATATAAGATGAAACAAAATCAAAGGCAAATTATTCAAATTAATGAATAGTGTCACGTTTGTGGATCAGAAACATTTTAGCATCTCTTTTTACTTAGCCATAAACAAGGTCCCAACTAACTGCTGAATCTGAGAGTCAGATGACACAAAGAGTTAATAGAATTCATGGAACTTATCCATTTATTTATTCAGTTTATATAGCTATCTACTTGCCATGTAACTTTGGGTGAATAAAAACCTTTCTGCCAATTTGGGACTGATATTTCTCCTTATGCTAGACATCAAAAGAAAGATGAGCTTCTTAAGTTCTCAGTACAAGAAGCAATAGAGAAAAATAAATTATAATTCTGGAACAAGAAATATTGAGGCGGGGGGGGGGAAGCCCCAGTATTTTTGTTTCGTTCTCTTACTAAATCTGTTTATGATACATTTTCACATCTAGGAAAAACTCTTAGCATTTGACATATATACATATTTCCAGTAGAGCACTAACAGGTTAATGTAGAGAGTAGCTTGCTTAAGACCACAACGTGAGGTTATTGCTGAAATAATTTGAACACTGGATTTTTGTTCCCTCTACTAGTGCTACTAGTTCCGACAACATATTATTCCCATTAATTTAAAACTCTGTTCAATTAGTATTAACTTTCTAATTAGGTTTAAGAGTGTCCTGCTATAACATTTTAACCACTATCACACTGTCTTAAGGAATTCAGATGTTGTTAAAAACCAATTAAAGATCTACTCTTAAAGAATTCAATGCTACTTTAACTGATATTTCAAAAAGGAAAATAAAAGTCATTAGTGCAATAGGCAACCGAAAAGTTTTATTTTCTATTACCAAGGCTTTAAAACAAACAAATAAAATAATCCAGCCAACTCTTCACTATAGTTAATAGGTAAGTTTTATATAGTTAAAAACAAGTACAAAGCTAAAAAAAATCAATAGGTACACTATATATAACTTATGAGTGAACATTTTTTATAAATAAATAAAAAACACAGAACTAATTAATTTTAGATACCAAACATCTAAAATTGAACCAAATGTATTCTGGTAAAAATATTATTTTCCATGAACTGATGTTTTAAAAGATGACTAAATTAAGGGGTTAGACAAGAAAGGTGTCCATTGTCCTTATTCTAATGATGACATCACCAGACAGACAATTTTATAGCATGATTCAACTGCCAAATAGATTGAAATTTTTCTGGGATCGTTTCAGTAAGAAGCACTGGAAAAAAATAGCTCTCTTACGTCTCTCGTTGCTGTGAAGAAATACTAAATAAAGGGCATAAAGGTAAGCAAAGAAGATGTTTAAATGATATTCCTTAAGATGAATATACCTTAAGGAAATTGCAACATGTAAAACCAAAAATCATCAGTAGCAAGGACTATTGAGTCCCACCCATCTATTCACCCCAGATTGAGCATATTTTTTTCCAGATGAAGGAAAATGAAGGTCTCCCATTCTCCTTGGCATATTAACAATGTAATGAAGTAAAAATGGCAATTTTAGTTGGATCTTGATTTTCAGGGACATCCATGGGATGAGGGCAGGAGTAGATTTAAAACTGAAGGTAATAGTTATGATTATGTGAAACCATTCTTCTTTTTACAATGCATTGCATACAGAAGTAGATAAAAAGGAAGAGCGTAGATCACATCATCATAGACACTGTCTTGACTCTACCCCCCACAAATGTTCCTTCTGAGTTTCTTCCAATTATCAGGACCAATAACAAACTATAGTTCTCACGAAGGAAGGTGAATATACATGTCCCATGATAATGTTACAGGATCCAATCTGGGTCGGTCACTGGGACCAGAAGTTTTGTCTTCCAAGCTTTTGGACTCGTGCTGGAGCTCATCTTCACGGAACTTTTCTCTAGTCCTTCTCTATAGTTCTTCTGCTATTTATATCAGAAAAAGTCAGTTTCTGCTTCTCCTGAAAAACAGTGCTGGAAAATTTGAAGGATTCATAGGTAACAGTGCACTAACTTCCCATCCATCTACAGAATCATCAACTGCATCAAATGCCTTCTATGAACAGAGGAAGTCCTTTCATGCTTGAAAAATACAATTAAGACCAAAGCCTGTAGCCACAATATAACAAAAGTTGTTGTTGTGTGTGCTTGTGTTTAATAGTGCCTTATGATTTTTTGAAGAATGCTTCAGCGATTACGGGGCTATGTCCTCAGACAGATTACAAAAACAACCACCATCTGTCTACTGGCAGCCCAAAATGCATAATTTGGTCATAATTCTTTCACTGAATTACTAGTACTGGAAAGCTGATATAATTGCCAATTCCTACATCTGCATCATCTTATGAATAGCATTACGAACAATATTCAGCTTTTTCATTACTGCACTGAATTTATATCTGAAGAAATAGTGCCCATCAGTCTTTAAAGCAGAATATGCTTAGGATTTATCTTTGTATGTAGATTCAAATGTCATTTATTTACCCAGGTTTCAGTTGTGGAAAATAATCTAAAATATGAAATTAAATCCATAGAAGAATGGTCAGGGTTTGCTTATATTTGTGTTTTCCAGAGAATAGGAAAGCTTAGTTTTGCTTTTATTTTTTTCCATAGCAAATCATCTATTAAGATTGGAATAATATGTGAATTAGACCAGTAATAGCAGTTGTTAAAATTATTTGTAACAAGAACAAATGGATGAACCAGAATCCCAGGTAAGTAATAAAATAGATCAAAGCAAACACTGTGACTCAAAATGGAAGCAATAATTTAAAAAAGAAATTATTCCTGGTATTTATGGAGCGAATGTTGTAAAAAGTATAAGCCCAAAGCTACATAAGTTTATATTGTCACTTATTAAATGCGGTAACATATCTACTGTTCTCATAATAGTGCACTCACAATACAATAATAGCCTATAATACATAGGCAAAGGAAGCAAGTTGACTGGTGAAATTATTGCACTTCCATCTAAACCAATAGAATAGAATAGAATAGAATAGAATAGAATAGAATAGAATAGAATAGAATAGAATAGAATAGAATAGAATAGAATAGAATAGAATAGAATAGAATAGAATAGAATAGAATAGAATAGAATAGAATAGAATAGAATTCTTTATTGGTGTGATTCCAAGTGTGATTGGACACACAAGGAATTTGTCTTTGGTGCATATGCTCTCAGTGTACATAAAAAGACAAGATGCATTCGTCAAGAATCATAAGGTACAACACTTAATGATGGTCATAGGGTACAATAAGCAATCACGAAACAATATCAATATAAATCGTAAGGATACAAACAACAAGTTACAGTCCTACAGTCATAAGTGGGAGGGGATGGGTGATAGGAACGATATGGATCTGAGTTTATAAAACCTACTCAAATATACTGGAAAGATAATGCTATATTGGAAGAAGTCATAAGATTATTAAGTGTAGATGTTGGAACTCATGAAGTTTATTTATTTTATTTTATTTATTTGTTTTGTCAAGTATGTATTTGGTAATATACATAGATATAACGTTATTTATATACATAAGATGGGTACAAATAAAAGGGAACGTTTGGACAGGGACGGTAGGCACGCTGGTGCGCTTATGCATGCCCCTTACTGACCTCTTAGTTATTATATTTTGTCTCCTAATGCTCAAAGAGAAGACAACATTATTAATGAATCAAAACTAATCATCCTTCATACTTTCATTTGAAATTGTGGGAAACATCTATAAGTTTCAAGTAATATTTTGTGATACATTTTAATATCACACCTTTCCATTGAATTTCCCAAACCAATATTTTTAATAGCAAACATTGACTAAAACAAGAAATATATACATAAACATGTACAAACACAAACACAAACACATAAGTTCAGCTTACGTATTAGAGAATTCTTTGTTTCAGCCAGCTGCTGCCAGCCAGTCTGTCTGTCTTTCAATGTCTCAGAAAGTTGAGTATGAAAATCTAAATGAAATAAAATAAACACAATTTAGCACTCTCATTAGACTTCATTGTCAATAACATATTTTTAGTATACCCAGCAGTATTTCTTTAGAGTCACCCCACTAGCCAAACATTCACTGTGATTACAATTAAGTTCTGACCCAAAACTGCACTGGCAGAATTACCAAAATGTGCCACTTCTTCCCAAGACAAAGTCATTACCAGTAAATATTTCCATTGCCCACATATTCAACCCAATCCTAATTTAAACCAAACTTATCTAACATATTCTCTTCTATTGTAGTCTTAGCTAATCTGCTGAATATGAACTGAACTTCAAATCAATTTATCTAAAATCTAGAAATGAAAATAAATCCAACATGATATTTTTTCCCATAGAATGCCATCAAATAGCATAGGTTCCTTATAGCATAGGAACCATTTTGAGGAGAAAAGTATGAGGGGGGGAAAAAGTTTCTTCTTTTAAGATTGTTTTCCCTTTGTTGAAAATAGATACATTCTAAACAACAACAAAAATTATCATAATTTAGATAGACCTTAAGTTCTTCCATGCACTGAACAAGATTTTAAAAACAAGTTCCTGCTTATTAATTACAATTTAATGGACAAAAATTTTCGGAAAGAAATGGGAATGGTACATTCAGAATTGTTACAATTGTTAATAAAATTAACAGCTTGAATGGAAAAGAGAAGCTAATTAATAGCTAGGCCAAACCTTTCTTTCAGGTAAAAATTACAGTTTCTTCTAAATAATATTACTGTCAAAGTACGCATCTGTAATAAATGCTATTACACATTAACAAGCTACAGTGAAGAATGGGTTTTTAGAAATGGACAAAAAATTAAACAATTTAAGCTATGACAGCATGCTAAAATAAATATTTATTTATATGAAATATTAATGGTTTTTCTTCAAACCATATTTGAGAGAGGTTTGTTGTAGAGATGGACTGCAATCTTTCAACCGTCTTTGGGTTCTTGCCTTCAATGGAATACTTGTTGGATAGATTTCTATGGATGATGGATCAAGCTAGCAAAGTCTATCTTTAAGGCAGGAGCAAACAGCTAGAAGTTTGGGATGAAGGGACATAGCATTTTCTATGTAAAGAACTGTACACACATTAATATTCCCAACCAACATGATGCTAAATTTACAAAAGGATTCCTTACATTTTTACCAAGAAACATATTAAACAGCCAAAGAGATTTTATACAACTTGTCTTGAACTATTTGCTATGTTTTCAAGGACAATGTCAGCAATCAAGCCTCAATTTCATAAAACATTTGAGTTTATTCATTTTGTCATACACTTTCACTAAATCAACAAATGTACAATAAACTTTCTTTCCCATTTTTCAGTGACATTCTGGCAGGTAAAAATTAGCATGTGCATCTAATCTGCACATCAGATAGATTAACTGCACTCTCCAAATTCCTCTCATTGTCATAATTCATCTCTCCATGAAAAGTCTGCCAAACTCATTTCCAGGAACTTTTAACAAGCTAATCTCCATATAGGGGTTTGTTTGTTTGTTTTGCAATCACTTTTTCTACTTTTTCCTTTTTACAGGAAAACAATAATTCATTCATCCTAATGTTAAGCACAGATGCATTGTTCATATACACCTTAAATAAATCATACCATCATGGAAGCCAAAACAGGTTTTTTGTATTTTGTTTTATTTTTATGATTTTTTTTTTGCTAGCATTTATATTATTTACTTTATTTGTTACTCTTTGGAACATCACTGTAATTTCCAATTAAATTTCTAAAATAATATTTTCAAAATTTTGTCACTTTCAGTTTCATCCCAAGACATCTATTCATGTTTTAACATTTTATTCATTGTACTGAAGGCTTCTTCATCCACTTCTTCATCTACTTCTATTTTTTTATTTCTAATTTACATCAAAATCCCTTTTCAGCTGTCATCTCTTTTTATCTTAACTGTTCATTGTTCTTCTCTTCATTTTTATTTTTATGCTTTTTCTTCTTTATTTTGTTTGTTTCTTTGTAATTTTTTCCTTTTTTAGTTCATAGTTCACTTTTTTCCATTTTTTTCTTGTTTTATATATATAGTTTATTTTATAATAGCTCTATTTTCACTATATACAGGATATAAAAAAATTAGGCCTCATGGACCAGTCACAATATGTATTATTAATTAATTTTTTTTCAGAGAAAATGTCACTGTGTTTAGGAATGTTCAAAGGTCATGTATCAAAAAAATTTCAAGAAAATTTAACTAGGTTCTTAAAAAAAGATAAAGGTAATATTTTTAAATTGTGATCATCATCAGATAGGCCCATAGAGTTTGCTTTCTATTGTCCATCATGGCAGTGGTCAATCAAGGCTTTCATATAACTTTTTGAAGGAAGATAGAAAAGTGTATACTAGGTTATCCCAAAGGTGCTTTTTCAAAAGGCAACTGGACTTGTTTTTCCTTGAAGACCTTTGGGACAACCATGATCTGGATGACTGAGAATCTCCATAGACATGTATTCTAGGTCAGGGGTCTCCTATCTTGACAACTTTACGACTTGTGGACTTCAACTCCCAGAATTCCTCAGCCAGCGCATGGGGAATTGAAGTCCACAAGTCGTAAAGTAGTCAAAGTTGGAGACCCCTGTTCTAAGATACCCCCCATTAGTCATGTGTGTAGCACATGCAGGATTTCCTGATTACATTAAAGGCTATACTGGGCAAGTCTGGCACATTGTTGCCCATATGCCACAAGTGCAACTAAAACTCAGTTTCATCCTAATCATCCTTATGAAAAGCCAGGATTCTAAACTACATATTACCTTACAAGAATACTATTTCTCATATCATGCCAACTAGGAGATACTGTATGTACAGCAGAAACCCAGATGCCTAGGGAAATATATGAATAGCTCCTTATTTTTCTGTGCAGCATGGAAGCAAGTAAATTCAACCCCCCCCCCGGAAAAGATTACCTGTATCTGACTACTACTAATTTCTGAAATAGTAATATTGTCAAGCCTGAATTTGATTGGGGTGTGGGATTGTTTGTATCCTTGGGCATTCTGGCATGAATTCAGTTTGACACAGTTTGGAGCTGGAGGGGGATGGAGCCTTCAGTCAAAACATCATTTCCGGCTTTTCCGGCAGGCCTGGGACCAATAACCTATGGATTGGCCCATGTATGTAGGTGTAAATGTTTTTTTTGATATTTTTAAATTGTACTTATTATGTTTTTATTGGTGTTTTAATTCATGTGTTGTGAGCCGCCCAGAGTCCTTTGGGAGTTGGGCGGCATACAAATTTTATTAATAAATAATAAATAAATAAATCATTCCTAGCTGATGAGTCAACCACATTCCAACGTCTGGCTGACTGGAAGAGGAGGAGGAGAGATGTCGCTGAGCAACCAGCTCCCATCTTGGTTGGACAATGTGACAGTTGTTTTGGGAACTTGAGAAACTGAAACTTATATTGGAGTGAAAAGCCCGGGAACTTTAGTACTGGCTTTTCACCAGTAGCGCCAAGATGGTGTATCTAAATAAATTTGTTCTTTGAGGAAAAGCAATGCCTCGGAGTTCGATTTGTGATGGGTGCATTACTTGGAGCCTGACATATATTGCTAAAGTTAATTGCATTTTGCTAGTTTTCTATCCTTTGGTTAGCAAATCCAAAACAGCAAGGGCTCTTAAATAATCCATCCATTCAGGAACATTTTATTCAAAATTTGGTTTAATTTATAATTTTAAAAAACCATAGAATTAATATATTATAAATACCCAGCAATCAACACCCAGATGAGCAGAGATTAACACTAGACCAGCAATCAAAAAGTAAAACAATACCCCAATCAAGGAACTACCATTTCAGACAAACTAACATAAATAACAGCCTAATCAAGGAATCATCACAACCACCTAGATAATTTTCCCACTGTAAACCGAACCCAGGACTGAGCTGGGTTTTTTTCTTTTTTTCTTTTCTTTTTTAAAAAAAAGCTTGCTAAATACATTATGACTAAATGATTGTAAATGGAGACCAAGGCAGCATATTAGGATATCACCTTTCATTTTAAATTCATTAAAACCTTATGAGGTAGGCTGGACTGATAGATGGTGGTTGTTTGAGTCATCCATTGGGGTTCATATGCAGATTAAGCCTTGAATCCAGGAACCCCTGGAGTCTGTTCAATGCTCTAACCACTATTGCATATAAGTTTAGCTGATTTATCCTGTTTAATGAAGGATTCTGATGGCTGAGTTCTTATCAGTGGAACTGAAAATGACTCACCTAAAAAAAATGATAGCAGCTTGTTTTTTGTATATGAAGAACATACTTATATACTTTCATAAATGGACTACAAAAAAAATACATAAAGATCCCAAAATGTTATAATCATGGTCTCTCAGTTTCTAGGAATTATTCAAAGTTGAAATGGCCAAGGCAAGGAATATAAAGTAGATCTGGGAAAGAAAAGCATAAAAAGGAAGATGAAGAGGAGGAAAAGTAGGTGGAACAAAAAAAAAAGACCAAAAGGAATAGATGTAATCCTCAAGTTATGACCACAATTGAGCCAAAATGTATGTTGCTAAATGAGACTTTTGTTAAGTGAATTTTGCCCCATTTTACAACCTTTCCTACCACAGTTGTTAAGTGAATCACTGCAGTTGTTAAGTTAGTAACACAGTGGTTAAGTGAATCTGGCTTCCCCGTTGACTTTGCTTGTCAGAAGGTCACAAAAAATGATCACATGACCCTGGGACATTGCAACAGTCATAAATATGAACTAGTTGCCAGGCATCTAAATTTTTATCATGTGACCATGGGGATGCCACAATGGTCATAAGTGTGAAAACCGGTCATAAGTCACTTTTTTCCAATGCTGTTGTAACTTTGAACAGTCACTAAACGAACTGTTGTAGGTCAAGGACTGTATTTATTCTTCCCTCTCTTCTTTCTGGACAAACCCTGTCTCTCAAACGCTTGAACAAAACTATAGTTCAACTCAGAATATAATTATTAATCTCAGAAGATGCAATTGTCGAATTAATTGAAATAAAACATCAGACCTTTTTATATTGATTCACATGTAATATTTTCTTTCTTGTTATGCCTATAGAAGCCATATCTGCGAGTTATGATACCATTAGCGATGCTACTAAGGGCCCTTATATAGCTCTGCATTAGCTGGTATCAAAGCCAAGAGTGATTTAAACTATGTCATTTTCGAGTGCTCAGGTCCAGGAATAATCAGTTGAGAGGTTTGTTTGTTTGTTTTCTTTGTCTGATGAAGCTTATTCTTGCTTTTCAAGGCTCAGAGAAAATACAGCAGCTTTTCAAGAATACTTCAAACAGTCATGAATAATACTTAGGAATACTTAGTCAAGAACTGTTAAGAACTATTGAGAAATAGGGAATTTTGCATTTATGCTGAAAATCCAACCTTAAAAACAGTTGATTTTATCATAAGTAAAAGCCAGGAATTCATAAAGTTTTTAGACTCATTAATAACTATTAACCAACTTATTTTTAAAAAGTTAAAATTTATTTAGTGAATGAGGTGCCATCCAGCATTATGATCAGGGGTGAAATTCGACCAGTTCGGACCGGTTCAGCGAACCGGTAGGGATGATTTGAATCGGTTCGCCGAACCGGTAAAAACCACCCCTGGTTGGCCCCGCCCACGCCTGCCCGCCTGCCCCCTCGCCGCTCACCCCTTCCGGCCACTCGACCCTTCCGGCCGCTCACTCAACCCTTCCGGCCACTCACCCCGCCCCCCCCCCCCCCCCCCCCATATGTTGC
>QLTV01002269.1:824501-843041 GCA_003457575.1 Thermophis baileyi
CTACCTCATAGTTCCCAGCGACCGGTAAGATCCCACAGAGTTGGTCTCCTCCAGGTCCCGTCAGCTACGCAGTGTTGGCTGGCGGGCCCGCGGGGAAGGGCCTTCTCTGTGGCTGCCCCGACTCTCTGGAACCAGCTACCCCCTGAGATACGGACTGCCCCCGCCCTATTGGCCTTCTGAAAGCATTGAAGACCTGGCTTTTCTGGCAAGCTTGGGGCCGTTGCTCTCACAATTTGCGAGGTCTGGCCTTGAATGATATGTATGTATGTGATTGTTAACTGGTTTTTAAAATATTTTATGTTTTTAAATGTATTTGCTATACCTTGTTGTAAGCCGCCCAGAGTCCTTTGGGAGTTGGGTGGCATAGAAATACAATTAATAATAAATAAATAAATAAATAAATAAAATAAATAAATAAATAAATAAATAAATCAGTTTTGCATAAATTATTTGTGCCAAAAATTAGCTTGCAGTTCTTCAAATTGATTCTTCCTCTGTTCCGCTTTCTATTTTAATATCAATGTGGTTGGGGATTCCTTTCAAATTTCTCTTGGTGATAATTTGGAGTTTACTTTGTTGTTTAATTGGCAGAAAGGGTTGTAGCACTATTGTTTCTGGTGCACATCTCATTCTGAAGTCACTCTGGCTGCCCACATTTCACTATCCAAAAAATTTCAGTGATGAAATTTGGAATGTCACATGGAAAATCAAGGAGGCTTCAGAGCATTGAAGAGGGAGCTGAACAATGAAAATCAAGACATTCACAGTTATTACAGAAGCATCCACAAGCCACTGTTTTGAAAGTGACCAGGTAATCAAAGTTTCAGCTATCTTCAGTATGTGTCACATATATAACAATTAAATTGTCATATTATAACATGCATGTAAAAAGAGATGAGGCTTCAGTTGTCCACTTGCATGCACCATCTTGAAGCTAATGATTGTCACTGTAGAGGCGCTGAACCTTTGTAATTTAGTACTTGTATTTTTAAAAATGCAAGAACACCACACCATTCCCATGGGAATAACCACACTGAATTGGAATGTGTAGAAAAAAATCAGGCTAATTTTTCTGTACAGCTTTTGTTTAAATAATCTGCATAGTATAATGTTGTAAAACAAAAGTAATAGCTTTGGGTTGATTAAAAAGAATCAAAGACTGATTGACACTAGTTAAAATATCTAAGCAGAATGCAAGCTGTATTTATTAAATTTATTCCAACAGAAAAGAATATATGTAGCTCAGGGTTGAACCTTGCAGTCCTTAGTGCTTTCTGAACTGGCTATTATTAGTATAGATTATTAAATTTATTTTCTTGCATTGAACTAAATAAAATGAATTATTCATCTATTGAAAGCTCACTCTAACATAAGCAGACTTTCTATTTTTAGTGAGCATTGGGCAAAAGTAGTTGTTATTTCACATTTGACATTAGTCCATCTCATTTGTCCTAACTTTTTCTCCCTTCCTCCATTCATACTAACTAATAATCACAAAAACCTCAAATATATCTGTCAATAATCAATTCATACAATCTTCAGAAAAAGGGAATTTGAAAAACAAAACAAAAAAGTAAGATAATGTCCAAAGAGAGAGCAACCCAAATGGCTCATTTTTCACATTTGCCTTTCATCACTGTCAAAGGAAAAGTTGATTTTATCTATTTGGTGCTGCAGATGAATATATGTCTTACTGATGTAGTGGTGACAGCTGTTACCGTATTATAGAACTTGTCTCTAACTTTTATCTCAGCACAGAACCCTTATTCAATACAGATCTAAATCATGTAGAATTTATGGACCCCATCTACCTAAAGTTAAGCATTTTTTTCTGATAAGAATGTTAATTCATAAATGAATATAGTCACAAAATGTGAGAAGTACACAATTGTAACAATAAGACCAATCAACTGAAAAATGTATTGGAAAAAAAAACAAAAAACAAAATAAAACAACCTATGATTAAAAATACTGTGGTTCTCCCTCCCTCCTCTCTTTATATATTTAGAGATTTCTTTTCTAGGCTTTCAAACCTACATTGACCAAATTGCTGGATGACCACCTAGAGTTAATGTCTGATAATTTCTATACCAGAAGAGAAAGTGTAGAATTCTCCAGTGAGGTTGCAGGATAGGCCAGGATAGGCCAGGAATGGGTGATGACTTCATCCTTCTGCCTAGAGACTGAATCATAATTTTTATAGCCACGCCCCGTTGCCTCTCTCTCTGGCTCCAGTTATCGACTCAGTCCTCGCCAGAGAGAGACGCTTCGCTTAGTGGCTGTCAACCTCTAGGCAGAAGAAGGAGTCATTTCCATTCCAATTTATCCTACAACCTCCAGCAATGGTTAAAGAGACTATTATCTGTGTCCTTGATAGCTAACAGGTTTGAATTTCCCGCCCCACGCCTGTGGGCGTCAGGCAAGCTTGTGTTGTCTTTGCGGTGCTTTGGGCCGCATTTCCAACTGATTTAGTGCCGTCCGTAGACTCACTTTGAAGCCCGGATTTAGGCACTTGGGAGCAGGCTACCCTGGGTCCGCCCCAGCCACCGCCCACATAAGAGCTGCTTTCCCGCCTTATCTGCCGCCGATCGAATTGCCTTCCTCAGAAGCCTCATATCTCCGGAGCAGGCTACCCTGGGTCCACCCCAGCCGCCGCCCGCATAAGAGCTGCTTTCCCACCTTATCTGCCGCCAATCGATTTGCCTTCCTCAGCAGCCTCATATCTCTGGAGCAGGCTACCCTGGGTCCGCCCCAGCTGCCGCCCGCAGAGAAGCCGCTTTACTGCCCTTTAGCGAACCGATCACCCTGCGGTTCCCTCAGTGAGTCTCCAATCGATGGAGCAGTCTTCCCTGGGTCCGCCCCAGCCGCCGCCCGTTTCTAATAGTTTTGATGTGACGGAGATAACCTTTGAAATTACTGGCCACCCGGTGATTATCGGAGCTGCCAACTCGGGTCTCCCCTTACTGGTTGTAATAGACCCACTCCTCTCAGCCACATTGCCTAGCTGTCAACGGTCATTGTTTCTTCCATTCAAAATGGTGGCCCGTTAAAGTTCCTCTCAGCAGAGAGGCTCTGTCTCTAGGTTAGAGGTGCCTGAGAGTGCTAGCAAGGGCAAGGAAAAACACAGGCAGTCTGAAGGGAAGGCTTCCAAATCATCCAGCTCCAAAACGGAGCAAAAACCTGAGGAGAGGAGACTAAGGGCACTGGAGAAGCGCATCTCAAGAGCTGAAAAATTGCAAGGCCCAGAGCTGTCAGTTAACAGCCAATCAGTGGCCAGCTCTTCCCACTGTCTCCACCGTTAATTTAGCTCCTCAAACAGCAGAGGGAGCTGCTGAGCTCACAGCCTCACCAGCATTAATGACTATTGCTGAGTCCTTTGAGGATCCCTTTGCCTGCTCTGCCTCTTTGAGGTGGCAGGAGCCTACCATCCCTGTCAGGGGCCCTCCTGAGGCCACTTATATGCCAACGGCAGCCGGCCTCCGCCCCAGCGATGATGATGATGATCAGGAACCAGACATTCCTGACAAATTAAAGGATTTCATATTTGAGGCAATTTCCAAAAGTATTGAGGCAGCTTGGCAATGCCAACATTTACCTCCTACAGTGAGCAGAGAGGGCATTTCATGTTCCTCCCAGCAGACTCCTTTTCAGGCCTGCTTGCCACAGGCGGTGCAACAGTCTCATTGCCTTTCAGGAGACGCAACAGAATCCTTATTGGGGGAGGAAACCCAAGTTGACTTTGCCCTCTCAGATGATGATGAGGCCTTTTTGCCAGACCCACCAGCTTTCTCAGGCCTGTTTCCACTGGCTTTGTTCAAGCCATTGCTGCATAAGGCAAGGGCCACAGCCCAGATTGGCACTGATTCTGCGCCCCCTCAAAGGGCGCCACAGGGTCCAGACTCCGGGCTTTTTACTGCCCCTGTAGCTGAACAAGACTATATCCCGGTCCCTGATTTGTTCCTGAATGTGGTCCAGAACCAATGGCTACAGCCCGGGTTTCTCCCGACCCCTAGTTTTAGCAACAAAAAACTGTACAATATGGGTCCCTCCTTATCGGAGCCACTGTCTTTACCTTCCATTGATGACCCTATTGTGGCCCTATCGTCTCCTTCACCGTATCCCTCTGGGGATGCGGCAGAAAATCTAAGAGCAGAGGATAAAAAATCAGAACTCTCCCTTAGGAAAGCACACCTAGCGGTGGCCTGGGCCATCAAGGCCTCTTCGGCGGCCTCCTGTTTTAACCGTACCACTCTGATGTGGTTGCAGCAGCTGCAGGCCAAGATCTTGCCTCAGGAGGCCAGATTACATCAAGATCTGAACAAACTTGTAGCCGCAGTGCAGTATTCCTCTGACGCCACCCTGGATGTGGCCAAGGGCTCTAGCCGCCTTTGTCACATCTAGGAGGCTCCTGTGGCTGATCTCTGGCAGGCCGACGCCAAGGCGAAGTGGAGACTCGCATCTGCTCCCTATTCGGGAGGAAAGCTGTTTGGCCCACCGCTGGAACCCCTGTTCGTTGAGAACAAGGACAAACGGAAGGTGCTACCTTCCTCCACCCGCAGGGCGGAATGGCATCCTACACCTTACGGTCGCAGGTATTCCTTTCATCCCTTCGAGACAGATGCAAACCAGTTCCAGTGGCCCCAGTTTGGCAGAGCGGCTCATCCAGCAGACCGCCCTGACTTTCGCAACAGACCCAGGCAGCCATTTCAGGCCAGACGCCCCTTTCAAGGGGCAGGGGGGAGGCAGTTTAGGAGGCAAAAGTGATTCGCTTCCCATAGGAGGCCGTTTGGACCTCTTTGTAGACAAGTGGGAGGAAACAACCTCTGACACCTGGGTCCTTGGGGCTCTCCATTCGGGTCTCCCACTGGAGTTCCTCTCCAGCCCCCCGAACCACTTTGTGCAATGCCCTGTCTCCAATAATTCACTTCAAAGACAACTAATAGCCTCTGCCATCCAACATCTGTTGGACATCAGGGCCATCGAGCCAGTCCCTGTGACTGAACGGAGACGGGGAGTGTACTCCATCCTTTTCGTTGTGCCGAAGAGTTCGGGGGAGTGGAGGGCAATTTTGGACCTTAAATGCCTCAACTCCCACACTGTCTACAAGAGGTTCAAAATGAGCTCTCTACGGTCGATCTTGGAGGGGATCAGACCGGGGGATTTTTTAGCCTCCATAGATTTGACAGAGGCGTACTTACACCTCCCAATCAACCCCATATACCACAGCTACCTTAGGTTCTGCTATGCAGGACAGCATTGGCAATACAGGGTCCTTCCATTTGGGTTATCGTCTCCCCCCGATACTTCACAAAGGTCTTGTCTACCCTGGCAGCTCACCTGAGGTCTATCCCAGTGAGGCTGCAGTGTTATCTGGATGACAACTTGGTGCAGGCCTCGTCTCCCTCCAGGGCGACAAAGGATATTTTGCTTACCATTAAGACCCTAGAAGACCACAGGTTTTCAATAAATCGCACCAAGAATCATCTTGTTCCAATGTCCTGACTAGTCCACCTGGGGGCCATCATTGATTCCGAACGGGGGGAGGTCTTCCTCTCTCCGGAGAGACACGACAGTCTGATTGATCTGATATCCAAGGTGCAGAGGAACCCCATGGTTTCGATAGCCACCCTGTCCTGCTTATTGGGGGAAATGATTTCCTGCATTGGTATCGTCCCCTGGGCACGACTCCATGCCCGGAGCCTTCAATGGTTCCTCCTCCACTTCCAACGTTCCAACAGCTCGGCCTCATCAGACCTGGTCAGGGTCCCCGACCCGGTCCTTGCCTCGCTGCGATGGTGGTCATCTCCAATCCTCACCAAGGGCTGTAAATTTCGAGAGCCTGACCACATCATATTAACCTCTGATGCCAGTCAATTTGGTTGGGGAGCTCATGTCAAGAACCAACTGGCACAAGGCCGCTGGTCCCCCAAAGATCTAAAACATAATATCAACTGGTTGGAGCTGCGGGCGATACACCTGGCCCTGCTCCATTTTTGGGATCGCCTCAGGGGAAAACATGTCCTTGTGTTAACAGATAATATAGCGGCAAAAGCCCACGTTAACCACCAGGGAGATACTCACTCGCTTCCCCTCATGAGTGAATCCTTCCTCTTAGGAATTTGGGCGGAAGCCAACCTCCTTTCAATCAAGACAGAACACATAGCGGGCTCAGCCAATATACAAGCAGACTGCCTAAGCAGACTGACTGTGGACCACACAGAGTGGCAGCTCCATCCTGCCCTGTTCCGAGACATTTGTCACAGGTTTGGCCAACCTACTGTGGACCTCTTTGCATCGAGCCTGAATGCACAACTGCCTTGCTTTTACACAAGGTTCAGGTCTCCGGGGGCCGAAGGGACCAACGCCCTACGTTGCAGGTGGCCAGCCAGCCTGTTGTACGCTTTCACCCCCTTGCCTCTAACCCCGGCAGTGATCCGGAAACTGATCACGGAGGAAGCGGAGATCCTCCTGGTGGCTCTGTACTGACCCAGGCGTCCGTGGTTCACGGACCTGGTCAGTCTGTCCGTGACTCGTCCCTGGAGAATCCCTCCGGAGAAAATCTCTCTCAGCCAGGGGGCCCTGCTTCATCCGGAGCCCCAGTGGCTACACCTAACCACCTGGCACTTGAGAGGGAGCTCCTGAGGAGGGATCGCTTCTCCGACAAGGTCATCGGGACTTTCCAGGCTGCCAGGCACCCGTCCACGGACAGAATATATGACGCCACCTGGGTAAGTTTCTTCAAATGGTGTTCTAACCACCTTTTAGTCCCTGCACAGGCTTCCGTTCAGGACGTAATGGACTTCCTCCAGGAAGGACTGGACATGGGCCTGGCCCATAGTATGCTACGCAGACAGGTGGCGGCCCTGGCCACAGTTTTACCTGGCAGTGGCCAAGACTCTCTTGCCCACCATCCTGTCCTCTGAAAATTCCTATGGGGGATAGCGAACTTTAGGCCACTGGTAGTGCACCGATACCCATCTTGGGATCTGCCCAAGGTCCTGCAGGCCCTTACTGTTGCTCCATTTGAGCCACTCAGGGCAGCGACTCTCTGCAATTTGACTCTGAAAGTGGCGTTCCTGGTCGCCATTACCTCGGCCAGGTGCATTTTGGCTCTCTCGGTCTGGGAGGACCTTTGCCAGTTCCACTCTGATAGAGTCGTCCTGTGACTGGATCCTTCGTTTGTACCGAAGGTCAACATGTGGTTCCACTGGGCGCAGTGTTACCCAACTTTTGTCCTCGGCCTTCCCATGCCCTGGAACACAAGTGGCACACGCTGGATGTAAGAAGGGCCCTCCGAGTTTATATCAAGAGGACGGCCTCCTCTAGATGATCGGAGGCACTTTTTGTGTCCTTGCAGCCAGCCTCCTTGGGATCCAAGGTGTCCTCGTCTACCATCGGCCATTGGATCCAGGCCTGCATTGCGGCTGCGTACCAGGTTCATTCTCTCCCGTTATCACAAAGGGTGACCGTGCACTCTACCAGAAGCGCCACATCCACAGCAGCCTGGTCTACCCAGGCTTCCCTGGAAGAGATCTGCAGGGCAGCCACCTGGGCATCTCCTATGCCATTTATCCGGCACTACCGGCTGGACGAGTTTGCCTCCGCTGAGGCTTCCTTCGGCAGGAGAGTGCTCCAGCAGGTTCTCCAGGCTACTGAAGATCCAGCCCCAGTGGAGACCCATCCTTAGGAATGCCAGCTTTGGTATGTCCCATTCCTGGCCTATCCTGCAACCTCACTGGAGAAGGAGTGTTGGTCCTACTGAACGCCATTTCTCAGTGTAGGTTGCAGGATAGGCCAGTCCCGCCCTAACATGACCGTGGGGTCTGGATCCGGAAGGGTGGGGTCAGGGAATCTAATCTCTGGATAAGTTTTTATTGTTACGGCTGCGCCTTCGTCGATAACTGGAGCCAGAGAGAGAGGCAACGAAGCGTGGCTATAAAAATTATGACTCAGTCTCTAGGCAGAAGGATGAAGTCATCACCCATTCCTGGCCTATCCTGGCCTATCCTGCAACCTACACTGAGAAATGGTGTTCAGGTAGGACCAACGCTCCTTCTCCCACACTCTGAATAACTGTTCAGATACTGAAAGCATTATAAAGTCATCAGGTCAGCAAACACTTTGAAGGTCTTCTACTCCATTCTCCTGCCCAGAACACTAATCCTGAGACCATCCTAGAGAAATGTGTATCCAACATTTATTTAAAAACCTCCAGTCATAGTTTTCTTGATGGAAAACAAGATCCAATTTTAAAAAAAGTGTTTTATCAAAGATATTTCTCACACCTAAATTAAGCAATGATCCAATGGGTCAAAGATATTGAAATCACCAGTAGATTCAATATAGGAACAAAAGCCATAGTAGTCTATAATGGCTCTCTCTCTCTCTCTCTCTCTCTCTCTCTCTCTCTCTCTCTCTCTCTCTCTCCCTCTCTCTCTCTCTCCTCTCTCATCTATCTATCTATCATCTATCTATCTATCTATCTATCTCTATCTATCTATCTATCTATCTATCTATCTATCTATCTATCTATCTATCTATCTATCTATCTATCTATCTATATACATATTTTACTGATAAATACATAAATAAATAAATAAACTTGATATATATCAAGTTCTAGTATCATCTTTTCTGACAATTTTTATTAAAATACATTTTTTTTAAAAAAAATTGAAGATGATACCTTCTTTTAACGCGTGTCATCTCAAACCTGTTTTGGTTCCAGTTTAGGCCAGGAATCAGAATGAATTTATTTATTTATTTTTATTTATTTTATTTTATTTTATAAAATTTATATGCCGCCCAACTCCCGAAGGACTCTGGGTGGCTTACATCATAAAAAATAAAACATATAAAAACAATTTAAAAAAGAAAGGGGAAAAAAAAACCCCAACTATATTTAAAATTTATTTCAGTAATACATTTTAAGAATGGCTGCAGTTATATTTGTCTCAATAACTTGTAAAATCTCAGAGGGAAATAATCCATGAAGTTTTTATCTGAAGATTGGTGAAACAATACATTTCAGTAGGTAGCTACAGACATTTCTCAATAATTCAGGTCTGAAGTGATTCTATTAAAAAAATAAGTCTCAGGGTATAGTTAGGAAGTTGCTAGTTGATGTAAACAACATATGGCACACTTGCACATGTACTCTCACACACACACACACACGCAAATACACAAATACAGTTGCTGGAGTGCACTAAGTCAAATAGCTATATGAAACTAAAAGTACAAATGGATTTTTAGAAGCTATCTAGCTAACATCCTTTTTCTGAGCATTCTCTGAGTACATTTTCTGGAAACTAGTAATGAACAGTATGAAAATGGAAATGCTGCTTATATGTAAAGAAAAATAACACCATCAAAATATTTTTAAATAGCAAGAATGTTTTTCCTAAGTAACTGACTTTTCCGTTCAATGGAGAATTTAAGTTTAATGTTTTATTCTTCCCACCTCAGTTCATAGTAAGCTAAATAATATTTTATCACCGATGCTGAGATATACATTTCTTGGGATTTATCGACATTTGGGTTATAAAAAATATCAAATTAAAAATCTTGAAATTTTCAGTTGTAAAGCTTATGATTGGGGAATATTAAATAAACATATTAAATATCTTGATCCCATAATGTGAAGCAAATAATCAAAAAGATTGCCTAATTTGCCTGAACAGAAAATACTGTTCAGACGTTTGTCCTAAGGCAGGTCATCAATAAAATTCATGGCTAGTCTAGCCATCACTATGGAATGTTAATCTATTTTAGAGTCCTGGATTTTCTTCCCACAATCAAGAATATCTCAATCATTTTTTCCTCCCATTCTGCCATTGCTGTGTCAGTCAAAATGACATAATTTCAAATTAACATTCTCTCTCTCTCTCTCTCTCTCTCTCTCTCTCTCTCTCTCTCTCTCTCTCTCTCTCTCTCTCTCCCCTCTTTCTCTCTCTCTCTCTCTCTTTGCCTTTAAAAATCTTGCATTTAGGGTTATCTGAAGCAATTACACTCAGATCCTTCCATTCTCATGGAAACCATTGTTCCACCTAATCTACTTACTATGTTTTTATTCACATTCAATACAAACGTTTAAAAATAATCTCAGTTGGAAAGTAATGTATTTTGAAATTATTAGGAGAAATAAAGCATACCTACCATCTTCAACAATTTTAAAACAAGTAAGCAAACTTTAAATATATCATCAATGTAGTCTTTACATAAAATATCTTTCCTTATTCTGCAAATAAACCACACTTATGAATCAATATGGTTACTTAATACTTGCATGTTATTGATTCACAAACCTCTATACTTAGTATGTTTCTTGTGCTATTTTTCCAAGCTTTTTTCTTCTATCCTCTTTATAAAGTAATTTCCCTTACAAATGTACAGGAAAATAAAATCAATCCGTTTATATAACATAATTATACTACTGTAAATATAAATCATTGGATTCTATGTTATATTTTCATTTATGTGGAAGCAAAGAAAGTGAAAGAGAAAATTTTAAGAATTTGTAGTCGACTAGTTATTTTATATCCTGTAGGTAAAGCTATTCTTCAAAAGTATGGCACTTGCCCATGATTTAGTAGAATAAAAATATCCCAAAAGCATAAACATAATCGATCATGCTTTTTTTACAATTTTACATACAGTATATACTAAAGAAAAGAAACAAAGTATGATAGACAAGACAGTAACACTCAATGTAGAACATGCAGCTGTAATAAAGACTTAATAAAACAGATTATTCAACTGAAAATAGCAAGAGGCATAAATGTGTTATAATTATACCTGCAATTTTTCACTTTCACATCTAGGAGGATGAATATTAGCTTTGTGATTTATAATGTGTATTTATTTTAGTCAATGTATGGCCAGAGACTAAAAGTAATACAAATGCAATATAAATTTAATGGAATGGAATGGAATGGAATGGAATGGAATGGAATGGAATGGAATGGAATGGAATGGAATGGAATGGAATAGAATAGAATAGAATAGAATAGAATAGAATAGAATAGAATAGAATAGAATAGAATAGAATAAGCAGAGTTGGAAGTGACCTTGGAGGTCTTCTAGTCCAACCCCCTGCTCAGGCAGGAAACCCTATAATAAATAAGGTATGGAACCAATACATAACAAGAAATGGAGATGATTACAAACATTGAAAATTATGAATCTTCTAGGCATAACATAAAGAACCAAACCATTCAAGCCTAAATATAATTCATATTGAGATTCTTGAGACCTATAAAGCCCTACTGGGGAAAGACCCAAGAAATCTATTGGACCATTTCCTCAAATTGAATATGACCAGATTGTTCCTTTTGGTTGAGAAGGAATATCCCAACTTCCTTCATTTTGGAAGGTAAAGAGGCGGGTTCCCCCAAACAATAGTTTTCTGTAACTCACCCAGTTAGTTCCCACTATTGTTAGTTGATGTAATGGAATGTGCGGGATAGCCTTAGGGAACGAGGGAAAGATGTTGGCTAGGTAATAATGACACAAGAGAAGCAGGAGTCCCCAATTGCTTAACTGTTAAGTAAAGAAAGTAAGGACCAGCCTTAATTGATCAAGCAGTTAAAAATGGCAGAGGGAAGTGTATGCCTTCAGACTTGCAAAATTATGTTAAGATAACCTTACAATAAAGTAGAATTGGTTAATTGAATCCTGTTTCCTGTCTGGTTTATGCAGAAGACTGTTTTTTAACAGGCTTAAAAAAGTGGTTAAAATACCACTTTTTTCACAGCTCTTTGTAGATTGACATATGTGTTTTACTTCCTATTTTGACTGCGATTGATGTTTTTCCAGAGCTGTTTTGATACTTGTACTGTTAATGTTTTTTTTTAAAAAAATATTAGTGAACCATCCAGAATGTATAATTGTGGGAGTATAAGAATCCTGGAAGTAAATAAATACATAAACATGCCATCATTCAATGGCAATCTGCTTTGCTTGAAGACTATTCAGGTTATTGCAATCCTGTATGAGACTTACCGCAATTATACTAGTATGGTAGATTCAGGCATCTTGGATTAAAAAACAAACTTGGAGACTGAGAAAGAGTTGTTTAACTAAGATTTTTTTGGGGGGAGGGGGGAATGTGTGCCTTTTGAGTGCCATATTTTAAGATGGTCAATTATATCATCAGTAATAGATCACAATCTGTTTTACCTTATGAAAACATAAATCAATTTTAAATATATAAGAAGGAAATAAAACGTGTAATAAAATGAATTTGCCTAAATTATGGAATGTTCCCACAAATATGAAATCTGGTTGCTGAATATAGTAAGAATATAGTAATATTTCCATATGATGGAAATAAAGCATATGTAAAATTAAAAGACATGCTTAGCAAACAGTTTGAGACTGTGAAGGAATAAGGAATAAGATGTGTACAGGGACGTGTGACAAACCTTGGTTATTTAATGAAGGGATGATATTTGATTTTTTGAAAAGTTACAATGTTTCATGTATGTGATTTAGTACAGAGGTTTGTGATATGGGGTTCATACTGATATCATAAACTAAAATAAGTAAGTTATAAGGAATTGTTTCTGATAACATTGATGGTATATTGGTCAGGAACATGAATATTCATATATTTTTGTATGCAGATGATGTTCTGTTACTGTCAGATAACCAAATTATTTGTGATGAACGTTAGATTGTATAATGCAAGGAGAAGTATGGATCTGAAAATTAATGTATCAAAGTCTAGAGTAGTTGGGTTTGACAGAAAAGTGGAGTAAGTGAATGCAACGTATGTATACATTGAAAAGAACCTAAAGCAAATGAATCATTATTTTTACCTTGACATAATGTTCATTTAATATGCAGAAGTGGAGACATTTTAAGTCAAAGATACATTGGAAAAAAGTCATTGAGTAGTATGTGATCTGTTTAGAGGAATGAATATTTGTTGAAGAAAGTGAAAACGACTATACAAAACTTGTTTCTGTCCAATTTGATATACAGATATAAGAGTTAGATATATCAGCAGAGATGTAAATGTATATTATGATTTTTTTTCTTAATTGTGAGGCACTTAAGAAATGTAGATTACAATATGACACAAGAAAAGAAAGTGTCAGCAAGTAATGAATTGGTGATGCTTAAAAAAAACTGGTTTGGCCATATAAAGAAAGTAAATGAGGAATCACAAAACAAATATACAGTATAAAGGAAGAGTGAATGGGTGAACAGAAAGGTGAAGACCAAGAAAGTCATGACAAGATGGAATTGTTGATGTCATAAAAGAGAGAGAATTAAGAAGTTTAAAGAACAAAAAGCAGTATATTAGATGAGTGAATACAGTATAGGTTATAGCAGCTTGGAAGAATAAAAGGAGGCACACTAGTTAGAATGCAGTATTGCAGGCTAACTCTGCCAACTGACAGCAGTTTGATCTTGACCAGTTGAAGTTTGACTCAGCTTCCAAGGTCAATAAAATGAGGATCCATATTGTTGGGGGCAATATGTCGACTCTGTAAACTGTTTAGAGCAGGAGTGTCAAACTCAAGGCCCGGGGGCCAGATCTGGCCCACGGGGTGCTTAGATCTGGCCTGCGGGGCCGCCCTGGAAACAGCAAAGGTCAATAAAATGAGGATCCATATTGTTGGGGGCAATATGTCGACTCTGTAAACTGTTTAGAGCAGGAGTGTCAAACTCAAGGCCCGGGGGCCAGATCTGGCCCACGGGGTGCTTAGATCTGGCCCGCAGTGCCTCTGCCAGTGAAAACAAAGCTCACAAGGGCAACAGGCAGCCCACCTGAGCTCCGTTTTCACTGGCAGAGGATTGCAGGAAGCCATTGCAGCCAAAAACAGAGCTAGAGAGTCCGTTTTCGCTGGCAGAGTGCTCGGGCCACCACAGGCGTCCCCAACACGAGTGACACTGAGCTGGCCACACACACCCTGGCCACACCCACCCCAGCTCCCCGAGGTCAAACACAACCCTGATGCGGCCCTCAATGAAATCGAGTTTGATACCCCTGGCTTAGAGAGTGCTGTAAAGTACTATGAAGCAGTATATAAGTCAAAATGCTATTGCTCTAAGGAAAAGACATAATGATGACATTGATATAAACTAGAACTAGCTACATATCTTTTTTATGCCATATTTTTAGTTTCCTTTGCTTACTATATATTTCTATTTCCTGTGTTCCACATAATGTGGAACATTTTGAGGTAAAACTGAATAGATGACTTTATGCATGTAATCAAATGTATTATTTTGATGTCTTTAAAGGAATAATGAGTTAAGAATGTTAATATTGAAGCTCAAATGTATTGATTGCAGGCCTATGTAAAATCGTTGAAAAAATATATTTCCTTGCAATTATAAAGCAGCCAGAGATGTTTGAAGATGGGGTGCAGGTGCTTCAACACTCTCTTGAAGTCTACTGGTGGAGCCCTCAAGCAGGGGTGAAATGCTACCGGTTCGGCCCGGTCTGGGCGTACCAGTAGCGGCGGCTGCCAGTGGTTCGGAGAACCGGTAGCAGCGGCAGCGTGAGGCTCTGCCCACCCACCTGGACATTACCATTTTCTTGTTTTTAACCCTCTGCGCATGTGCAAAGCATTCTGCGCATGTGCAGAGGGTAAAAAAGCACGTGCGATGGGTGTGTGCGCGCTTCCAAACTGGTAGGGAAGGTAAGTAGATTTCACCGCTTCCCTCAAGGATATATAGACACATGGAGAAGACTTCAAGAGGACCTTGAGGCACTTCTGATAGAAGAGGTGTTTAATGAAACAATTTGCACATTCTTAAGTATTTAGAAATATTAGTTGTACTAAATGACATTTGCAAAAGTATTCAAATATTTCATCCTCCAGCACCTTCTTTTCAAAGAATGCATTTTTCTGTGTCCTCTGTTCTTATCTATTCATGGACAAAAGAGAAGCATTATACCTGGGGTTTGGTTCAGACCGGTTCTCCTGAACTGGTAGCAGCCCGCTGGTAACGTCACGATGATGTCACCGAACCGGATCAGTCGGTGCCAATCTGTGGGGGCCGCCATCTTTTTTATTTTATTTTTTTTGAAATTTTTTGAATTTTTTTTTTGAATTTTTTTCTTCTTCTGAGAATGCGCAGAAGCCGACTTCCGGCACTGTGCATGCAGTTGCCATCTTTTTTTTGGGCTTTGTTTTTCCCCCCGGAGTTTTTGTTACTGCGCATGCACGCACACGCAAAGCGTGCGTGTGCCCATGAGGGGTGCGCGCGCCGTGACGTGCCCACGTGGTGCGGGAGTGAACTGGCAGCAAGGTAAGTTGGAACCCACCCCTGCATTATACCTTAAAATAAATTGCAAGATATAAATTGTTTTCTCACCTACCTACTTCAAAATTGTTGACAATAATTATAACATTCCAGTCTACTGAAAATTGATCCTAATTGTAGTAGAGTGTTCTTTATAAATTTAAATACCAGTTATAACAATACTCAAAATATGTCAGTGTTTCAATAATACCCAAAAAATAACACATTGAGTCATGCAGAATCTAGATGCAAATTTCTCTCTTTTGTAACGATAACTAAACATAAAGTTCTCATTTATGTACAGTGCTGTGCAAAAACATTTTTTTTGTTTTATTCTGCTTTAATGATCTCTCTTTTTTACTTTTTTCCTTTCTCCACCAAATACAGAAAGTAAAAATGATATGCATGCTAATTCCTTTGCAAATAAAATTGCATTCTTCACATGCAACTGGAGACTATGAGGGTATGAGGAAATAAAAATAACCTTTGAAGGCAGAAACAACTTCTCCCAAGAACAGAATATGATGTTCTATTTACACCCCATGTAGCCTGCTGTTTCTTCATCTGATTATACAACTGAAAGAAAATAATCCCTTCCCCCCCCTCACCTATTGTCCTTAAGTGAAACAATTCCACATTCTGATGTGTTTTACTCAGTAGTGGGTTCTAAAACCCGCTGCTACCGGTTCTAAGAACCAGGCCGAACCGGGAGTAACCCACCGCTGGTTTTACTATTGTACCCTTTTTATATTTTATTTCTGATAATTTGTTTGATCTTTCTTTGTCCTTGAAGCCAAAGAAATAGTTATTGACTTTTCTCCTTCCTGAACCACATTTACCAAGCCAATTAAACTAAAAAAAGCTTAGCTCTTCATATTTACATGATACATTCTTTAAATTATTTCCAAATACAGTTGTTCTGAAGTAGAATCCAGAATTATCTGTTCCCTTACATACCATTCACAAAATCAAATTTCTTTTAATTACACATTTTCATGTTTTAACAATCATTGCAGAATAGTCAATGTAATTATAATTTATAACACTGAAATGTGTTGCTGTAGCATTTATTTACACATTTGTTAGTTTGTTGCAATTCATTTAATATTTACTTGTGAAAATCCTAGATTTTTCTCCTTTTTCTAATGCAGAAAAGAAACAGAACTATAAAAGAAAAGATGCTTTACCTTTAATGTTGATTAAACAACAACAATAACAAAACACAGATACTTTCAAATATTTCCCAAAATTGTTGGTGCCTCACTGCCCACAGGAATCAAGTGGGCCGTGGAATCAATCCAGAGTGGTAGAATTTATAGTATAGAGTACCGTTTTCATTTTCCCAGATTACCACTCAGTTTGTTCTGTTAGACATCCAGATCTGAGTAAATCAATGTTACTTTGCATATAAGGAGCATTCTCATTTAATATATCTTTTCTTCAAATTATCTGTATCATCCTGAACCAGAAATTATAGACATGAGAAGTATGAAGAAGAATAGATTCTGGCATGTTTACCATGTGTAGACCCAAACACTGGCACATATAGTATTTCCTCATTTAAATTTTGATCCTATGTCAACAAAACTCTAAGTATCATTTTTATATATTTCTTCATCCCCTACACCACATCTGAGAACCAGCTGCAAGGCAAAGGCACACAGGCATAATCTCATACATTGTTTTGCTCTCTCTGAATTCCAGGGAGTCACCCAGTGCAAAACAGAGCTACCTGCCAAATCATGTGGAAAGTCCCCAAGTAGCCTCAGAAATCAGGCATTTAAGGAGGCCATTTCAATGGGTCCTTTGTCCTCAATATGATCTGAACACAGTAAAGGTCAGATGCCAGAGTACTCCATATTCAATTCATGTTTCACTTCTCCAAAGATAAAACCAGATCTAGAGTGGTGTTCACCTACATAAGTCAAAACTGTGATTATCTGAGCAAAGTCTATGGTCTCCATGAAACCATACATCAAGATGCAGAGATTAGTATGTCCCAAGAGCAAAATCTCAGTCTCAAAATGACATCCACCTTCAGCCCACATATCTATATTATTCACAGCAATGCTTGGCTATAAAAAAAAATCTGAAACAATCTCATCCATTAACAATGGATTACCCAGAACTAAAATTAGGAATTTGGATATTTAATTTCCCATGAGCAGGTGGTTCGCAAAACACAAGGCAAGAGATGTGGGCGGTGTTAGTGCAATTATCTGGTATACAACGAGCCTTAAGCTGTCTTCCCCAATTTAACTGGCTTTTCATGATTTACAGCAGAAAAATGTATCAGTGTACTTCAGATTGCTGTGACAGCATGGAATATCATCTGTGGTTGTATATAGCAATCAAAAGGGGCACCTCAGAAAGCATGTTATTGCCAATAGAACAAACCTTCTTCTTCAAAGCAGCAAAGCAGCCTCATGCATACAACTGCTTCACTAGCAGACCCAGTGGAAGTGACCCCTACGTATGCCCAAACACAAAGAATTGGGGCCAGTCTTCAAAGCCATCATTACAATTATCCAAAGGGTGTAGCTGCTTTAATTTTTCAAACATAAGTGTTCTGCTTGCTTGCTGACATGCTCTGCCTTCCCGCCCCCCCGCCCCCCCCCAATACTTGACAAAACCCCAGAACCAGATAGCTCTACTGGAGTGACATTCATTTTAGATAAAGATGAGGATTTCTGCTAAAATTGCTGGATTTTTTTTTTTACATTTTATTGGATAAAGATATAGGAAGCGAGGGGGGGGGAATCCAATTTCCATTAAAATATCTCTGCATGGGCTCTAACCCATTCTATTTAACATAACTTGAACAAATAATTACAGTAAATAGTTGCAATTTCTTCAATAAAATTATCCATTAAATTTGTATCTTATCAAGAGGTGGTTGTTGCTTTACTTAACATTTGTTCCACATGGTTGCAGGATCCACTTACTTAGTTCTTGCAGCAAAGCTAATAATGCAAAAAGGGAGGGGGAGTTATCAGTTGATTTGTTGGTAAGGGGATGTGACTGGCCCAAGGTCACCCATCTGAGTTCCATTCCTAAAAGAAGACTGTACACTGGGTCTCTCTGCTTCTAGTCTACAACCTTAACCACAACATCATGCTGGCTTACCTCTGGCTTTGTCATTTTAAAATGGACAATAAAGTTCTATTTGCATTGTACTCTGCAATATTATGATTTCCTTTTCAAAAAGGTTTATGAGATAGTTGAGCTGGAGACCAATATATATTAGAATATATGTGATAATTTTATATATATATA
>QLTV01002269.1:843285-876801 GCA_003457575.1 Thermophis baileyi
TTGGATACGAGGTTTAATCACTTGCCTAGTTAGGCAAGGGGCACGGGTTCTAATCCCATAAGAATGTGGCTAGCTGATGAGAGCTAAATAGCTTGAAATAGATCTATACTAGTCTCCCTTTATTTATGTAAAAATATAACATATACACACACACACACACACACACACACACACACACACACACACACAGTGTTTTCCCGAAAATAAGACCCTGTCTTATATTTTTTTGAACCTTGAAATAAGCGCTTGGCCTTATTGCCATGCACACAAAAGCCCAATTGGACTTATTATCAGGGGATGTCTTATTTTGGGGGAAACAGGATATATATATATCTATATAAATATATATAAAAAATATGTCCTAATATAGGTCTTATTATTTGTGAGGAATCTCCATATATTGAGAAAAATGGATTAAGCAATTCATTTCAATAAAATACCTTCTGTGTAGGCATACAAATATACGTTTCATACAAGTATGAAACATACAAGTATGATATATAATTTCATTAATTCTTGCCAGTAATTGGTGGCATCATCCAACCTTTTGTTACTTTCCTTAAGGAATCACTCCACATATCTTAAATATTTAGCAAGGCTATAAAATTTATTTTGCTATCTTCAATTTTCAGCCATCATTAAACTTAAAATGAAGCTATAGCTGTGTCATGGAAGGTGTGGATTAAGAAATCCGGTATCAGAAAAACCTAGACACACACAATAAAACCATACACTTAAAGTATGTTAATCAATAGAAGATTCTTTCAGCATGAGGCCAGTATGAAATATTGGCACAAACAATATTTTGTTAAAAAAAACTGCACCCTCTTGTTCATGGTGTTCCTTTACTTTGGAAATACTCCATACAATAAATATACTACAGCTGTGGTAATTCACTTAACTCCAATATGCATCTCTAGAATATCCCAAACCACATTGCCAAAAATAGGATAATAAAGGTCCAGATAAATGTGATAAGTCATCCAAACCTTCCCCTATAAACTAAAATATAAAATGCAGTACAATAGCATGTTCTGTTTTTTCATTTACTATCTGAAATGGAAATGCAGCCCATTTTCAATGAATAGGCCAAGCTCTGCCCCAGTGGAACTTACAGATAAGCATTTAAAGCAAGAGGTATCAGTAAGCAGTGAAGTGGGATTCATCTGCCAAATATCATTCTATTTTGCTTTTGGTGAGGGCAGGAATAAAAACAGAGCTAGGAATTCCTTGATCAGATTTCTATAGCTTTAACTAAAAACATAATGTCAGTAGAAAAAAAAGAGACCATTTCTGTTGAATCCAGCATAAACGTTGAGACATTCAGAGAAAAGAGAAGAATCGGTACCCAGTCAAAATAGTCAGACCTGTTCATGTCCTGTGATAAACAATTAGTTGTGTTTGAAAGACAGAAAAGATATTTTTTAAAGCCCTAGATAAATGAAAGCAGCAAAAAAACAAATAAACCTGAAAACCATCAATTATCAGACTGTTGGCGAGACTCCAAACTGAATGTCACAATAATATGAAGTTATGATTTGCAAGGTCTTTGGGTCATACTATAAAGTATTCAAAGGAACTAAACAGACAAGTACTACAGATTTGTTCCAAAGGGCCTCATGTTTATCTATTCAAAATACTTCTAGATTGTCTTTAACAGCAAAATGTTCTCAAAGTGATTTAAATTGAAAGAATAAAACATGAATAAGATTAAAATTAAGATGTTACATGCCATCAGCCGTCACCCATGCTAAAATCTATAAAAAAAACCTAGACAACCCCCCCCCCCCCCACACACACATAATGTTAATAAATAGAAGATTCTTTCAGCGTGAGGCCACTATGAAATATTGGCCCAAACAATATTTTGCTAAAAAAAACAACAACCTTGTTCATGGCATTCTTTTACTTTGGAAATACTTCATACCATGTATATACTACAGCTGTGGTAATCCACTTAACTCCAATATGCGTCCCTAGAATAGCCCAAACAGCATTGCCAAAATTAGGATAATAAAGGTCCAAATAAATGTGATAACTCAACCAAACCTTGTCCTATAAGCTAAAATGAAAATGTTCAGACAGATGCACCTGATGACATCACTGGATCAGTAAGCACACTTTCCCCCCATTCAAATCTAGAGAAAATCATGCAATTATGCATATCAGCTAAATGCAGGAACTTTATTTGACAAAATGGGCTGATATATGCACAGTTTCCACTTGGATAAGCATAGCTGGCTATTATTGATATATTAAATGGCATTTCATTTTAATATATTACCTATTGGTTTACTGACATGCTGTATATTTGGTGATATACCCATATACCAATATTGATAATGGGGTCTGTAGGGGAACAAGGTAAAATATAATGAAAAGAACATAATAAAGCAAAAAAAAAAAGACAGATGCTGTGACTGTAAAAGGATATGAAGAATGCTGTTTGAGGACATGAGCATTTATTAACAAATATGAGAAAGGAGATGTAAGGCAAACCAGCAGCCACTAAGAACTTGTAGAAACATGTTTACTTAACCAAATTTGCAAATAAGTATGCTTTCTTTTCTCCATCTTAATAGCTTTTAATGGCTACAAATGTGAAGACTAAGAACATACGGTAATAGATAAGAATAAACAGTCTCTGCAGTTTTACGCTCTCTGTGTTTCTCTCAGCTGCTTGTTTTGTCATTGAATCTATGGCTGTCAACTCTTATCCTGCCTCATGTGTCATAGAAAAAAACAAGAGCTTTTTTTGTTAACCACTAATGGTACACAGGAACTATCTAAGGAGGACAGACAAGTCTCATAACACATGTGATCAAAGATACACACACTCTCTAGTTTGCCACAGTTTTGGATCTCAGGAGCCACACTTGTGCCCTTTCCTAGACTGAGAGGCTTCCCAACGCTAACTCTTGCTCTAGGCACTTCCCAACTCAATTTTTGCTATGTGCCTTCCTTGAGACACTTGAAAGTTTCAACTAGAATGTAGCAGCATAAGCAGTGATGGATATCCCCATGGGATACCCCTGCTTTGCGAGTTGCATTGGTTGGCTGCTTTTGAGTGCAATTCAGAATGCTGGTTATAACATATACAATCCTACATGGGACAGAGTCTAGTTATTTATTAGTATTATTGGATCATCCAATAATCCAATAGCCAGCCAGATGTTCAGACTGGATTTAGCATTTTTGTCTGTCTATTGCAGAGGTGTCAAACTCGCGGCATCACGTTGTAGTCACGTGATGTATTGCAACTTTTTCCCCCTTCGCTAAAACAAGGGTCGGTGTGGCCAGCGTGTGACACATCTGGCCCGTGGTCTGCGAGTTTGACACCCCTGGTCTATTGAGTCCTTCTCAAGGACATGGGATAAGGTTATTATTATATGGTTTTTAATATTTATTATGGTTGGTTGCACAGTCATCCAGATATTTAGACTGGATTTGGCATTTTTATCCACATATTGGGTCCTTCCCAAGTCCTGCCTGGGATAGGCAGATATTCTTGTATAATAGTATGAAAGATATCATTGCAGAATATAAGCTGTTTCATGTAAAGCTACCTTTTGCAATTAACTGATGGTGGTTTTGTTAATGTGAATTATTTTTTATTTATTAATGGTTATTATTTATGTCTCCAGTACTCCAACAGGGTGGGCACACTCTGGGTCCCTTCAGTTAACAGTGTTATCTTTTAAACCGCAGGAAATGTCCCTTTTCTATTAAGACATCTGCCCTGCAGATTTTATGTTGCTAACTATAGGGGGTAGAGCTCATCTACATTTCAAAGTCATTGGGCCAGTGTTGTCCAAAGACATTTCTACAGTCATGCGGTCAGCATGACATCATGAAATGCTGTTACATTCCCACCGAAGTGGTACCTATTTATTTACTCGCATTTGCAAGCTTTTGAACTGCTAGGTAGGTAGGATCTAGGGCAAGAACAGGAGCTCACCCCATGTCGTGGTGCTCAATATTGAACCTAGGCTGCCAGCTTTCCAGCTGACAATCCAAGTGTCTTAACTGCTGAGCCACCACAGTGCCCCCAGGTGTTACAGCACCTGCCCTCTGGAATAATGTTCCCCTTAAAATCCAAGTGGCTTCCCCCTTGATGACATTCTGAAGGCTCTTAAACACTTGGCTCTTGTGCTAGGCTCTGAGTCAGAATGACTAGATCCCCTGCTGCATGGATATCTCTGTTATGCGTTGACCATCTGTTTTATGTAGATCATTATTTTCACATTGCTTTGTCCTGTGAATTGCCCAAACTCAGTTTGAAGTCAGGCAGCCCCTAAACTGAATGTATGAATGCAATTCTTAAACACTATCCTGTCTATAACAAACAGTTATCCTATCTTCATGACAAAAAGTCTCTTAAACAGTGGGATGAGTGTGAAAATACAGTAGGTATAAGAAGGACCATACTTTAATGTTAATGAAAAGCAATCTTGTTTTTTTAAAATCCATCCTAGAATGCAGAAAAGACCAAGCAAGGCTATGTCATATATCTGAGAGTCTACAGTTGATTTTGAGTCTAAAAGCTTTAGCAAACCATGCCAAGTCAAACATCTGGGAACTACTTCTAAGTTCTCATTAGTGGGCCTATGCTAGCTCTATGACACTCCCCTCTCCCCAGTTCAAGTGTTAGTTCCAAAAACTTGTAGAATTTTACAGGTAGCCATGATCATTTTTAGGATCACAGAAGGATCTAAGTGAACCCTCCCATTTCTGTTTTTGAGAGCTTCTCTTCTCACTATCTATCTGCTTTCTTTTATTGGAACAATGATATAAATTTGCTATATTTGCTATTCCTCTGTTATGGAATTCTGTTATCCAGAATTGTGTTTAGAATCTGTATTTCTGATTGTTTCTGGTCTGCTAGAAACGTGGGGGGAGAGGGGAGGGGGAGTGATTCAATCACTGTGGAAGATTTCCATAACAAGTGAGACGTTTGAATAACTTGTTTAAAAAACTCATTAATTATCACTAATGGGACTGTTGTGACACCTGAAATACCTAAATATGGTTGTACTGTACATTTTTTTAAAGAAAAAGTCATTACTGTGTACTTAAACTGTTCTAGGTACTTTAAATATTCATGAAGCATTTAAGTACACTTCCTTTAAATCAAATACATATTTTGTAATATTTGCTACTAACATTTTCACATAAATCATGGCAACTTCACTCTCACTTCATTTACAACTTTCCTGATGTATAACTTAATTATGAATAAATGTAAAAGATGTTTAAAATATAATACTTTCAGGTTTTGCTGTAATTTTAGAGATGACTAGGCAATTTGAAAACAAGTTCCCTAACTGCTAATGAGGAATACAGATGTTATCTCAAATGTTAAATGTGTACCGAAGTAAAAATTAATGCAACTTTCTTGATTATAAGCTGTAATATCAATTATTTTTCCACTCATTTGATGAATTCACATCAAGTTTCTCTTCTTTCCACTTGAAGTTTTAGCACCTCAAGTGATTTGTGACAGGTCTGTGTACTTAAACTGTTATTCTAATTTTAGACCACTTCCCTGTGAATCTTGATTTCAGCTTCAAGCTACAGCTCTATAGTGTTTTGTCAATCACAGTTTATCAAATGTATTCTGCTGAGGCAGCTGCCAAGACAAGGCTTGGCACTGACAAGCCATTTTCGCTCCTGTTTATTCCTTAAGTCACCAGCTCTCATTTTATCTGGAAGAATAAGAAATGCACTGGATAGCTCCAACAGCATATGGGAAGTTACATGCTAAACAGGCCAGACAGCCACTCAGATGGCAAGACTTTTGATCATGGGAATGTGGAATATTGATAAATTCACAGCAGTCCATTCATGTTTGCTTTTTCCTTATCTTTGAGTGCTATTCTGAAAATACTACTGGCATGCAATGAATAGAAGTGATTGAGTAAAAAGATACAGTGCAAGCTGTCAACCTATCCTGAAATAGCTACAGAAAATGGATAGAAAGTGGCTTCAGTCTGTGTCTATATAGTTCTGTTGTGAAGAAACACCTGAAGGCATATTTCGACACATAAATCTACGTATGTATATAAGAGCAGTGCTGACAATCTGTATGAATATAGGAGGGTATATATGTGGGTGTACATGATTAGGTAATCAAGTGTCTAGAAATAGCAGGAGTCAGTAGCGACACCAGAAGCTTTCTTCAAAGATTGATGGCACAATGGAAGACAAAGACTGGTCAATGGTGGTAGATTGGGACAGGTTAATATCAAGAGAGGAATCTTTCAAGGATATTCACTCTCACCACTAATGTTTGTCACTGCACTGATCCCTCTGACAATAATACTGAACAACTCTGGTCATGGCTAGCAAACATCAAAAACATCTGTCAGGCTATCCCATCTCCTTTACATGGATGATTTGAAGCTGTATGGAAAAACACCATCAAACTTGCTCTATACATACAGTCAAGATATTGCAATGGAGTTTTGACTGGACAAATGTGGCACCCTCAACACCAACAGGAGAAAAATAGTGAAAATAGAAGGAATGAAGATGCCTATGGAAATAACATCAAGAATCTGAATGAAGACCATCACTACAAATACCTTGGCATCCTTCAAGCTGACAACATCAAGGACGCTGAAGTCAAGAAGAAAGTTAAAAGTGAATACATCAAGACAATAAAGAAGATCTTAAAGTCCAAACTCAGCAGAGGAAATACCATCAACACAATTCCACATGGGCAATTCAGTAATTAGATACAAGATGGAATAGTGGACTGGACTCAAGCAGAACTGAAAACCTTGAATAGGAAGCCTAGAAAAATAATGGCAATGAATCATGCCCTTCATTCATGCAGCCATGCAGACAGCGTCTACTTAGCAAGGAAAATAGGTGGCTGTTGAATGTTCCAAGTACACAGACTGTTGATGAAGAAAAAAGAATCTCTGAAGTATTAAGTGAAGAAGATGCACTGAAGCTAGTATACTAGGAAGGCTTACTGAGTACTGGAAAGACCAAACTGGCCTACAAGAAAGTCCAAATGAAGAATAGAAAAGAGACATTGCAAGGCAAACCATTTATCAGAGTTTGTTGCAGAAAATCAAAACCAGAAGCACACACAGATAACTGATTCAGCTGGATTCATTAACTTCTTTATAAACATAATAATATATATACAATACCACAAGTAGATTATTTCTTCAATGCAATAGCAGTTACAGGCAGGAGAAAACAGTTTCATTTCAGCAGTTCAGAGTGGACAAACACAGAGTGGGCTGAGCCACGCCCAGCCTTCCTTCTTAAGTTTCAGTTTCGATTCTCTGCACAGACTCAGATGTGTTTAGCTCCCATTGGCTGACTTAGTTGCTATGCCTATTCATTGGCTGACCTTGTTACCATTGGCTCTCCTAGTTCATGAATATCTTAACACCATTACATGTCCAACACATAAAAAAAAAAAGCAGGCAAAGCAGATAATAACAAGACCTGGTGATGGCTAAGAGCAGGGAAATTGAGAAAGAGACAGAGGGGCAATTCTGGTGCAGAAGACCAGGCCTTAAGCACAAATGAATGTAAAGTCAGAATTGAAAAGATGACAACAACAACAAATATTGCTTCCGCAAAGAAGCTGAATAAATAGTGGACCACCCAGTCAGCTGTTGCAAGAAGACTGACTACAGACTGACTACAAACAACAGTATGACAAATAGCAACAATGGTACTGTACATTGGAAGATCTGCAAGAAATACCATTTGCCTGCAAACAGGAACTGGTGGGAGTGTAAAATAGACAAAGTAATAGAAATAGTATTGTTTCTATTTGTCATGCTGTTATTTCAAGACTTTAGAATTCAAACAAACAAGCACCTGCCACGTAACACCCCAGACGTAACTATTATCAATAACTGGAGAAAATAACAAAATACAAAGACTGCAAATAGAATAGAATGATTGTGGCAAAAGATACAAAGGTAATACCAATAGTAATAGGCTCCTTGAGTTCAATCCCAAAACAACTGGAGGACCACTTGACCATTGACAACACCACCAGTCAATTGCAAAAGGCAGCTTTATTTGGAACATTTTACATCCTGCAACAATACCTTTAATGCCATCAAATGATAACATCTGCCTATCCCAGGTCGTTGGGAAGAAATTGATAGGTGGATAAAAATGCCAAATCCAGCCTAAGCATCTGGCTGACTATACAACCAACAACAAGAATAATAATAGTAATATCCTCAAAATGGATAACCCTTTATCATGTGTATTGTAATTCTCTGATGAGATTGAGGACTATAATGGTAATAATGTATTATGCCAGAAGGTACACCCATGCCAGACAACATGAAAGCCGGACTAAGTGTATAGATCAAGCCATTTAATAAGCTAAGAAACAGAAAAAGGATCCTATACTAGATCACTCTTTTCCCAGACCACAAGGACTATGTCAAATGTTAGAGTTCTTGGGTGTCTGTCCAAATGGATAATAGGACTCAGGAACTCTGACTGGGCAGCCAAGGTTTAGGCCTTGTAAGATTACTGGAAGAACAACCACCACAGGCAAAGCAAAATTGAAAATCGCACCATTATGGGCTGCTATTATAAATTGGAACTAACAGAGCACGGCTACTTAAAGCAAATGTTGGAACACTGGAAAATAATTTTTCCAGACTCAGATATCACTCAGAGGTGGGTTTCAGCAGGTTCTGACCAGTTCTGGAGAACCGGTAGCAGAAATTTTGAGTAGTTCGGAAAATTATTCCTCTGACTGGCCCCACCCCCATCTATTCTCTGCCTCAGTCCCAGATGATCGGGAGGAAATGGGGATTTTGCAGTAACCTTCCCCTGGAGTGGGTGGGAATGGAGATTTTACAGTATCGTTCCCCTGCCATGCCCACCAAGCCAGGCCCACCAAGCCACATCATGCCCACCAAACCACACCACGCCCACCAAGCCACACCCACAGAACCGGTAGTAAAAAAATTTGAAACCCACCACTGATATCACTGACTAATGAATAGCAGATCAAAAGAGATTCATTACCAGAGATGAAGAACTGGAAGAGATTCAGAACAATTGTGAGAATGGAAAACCCCGAAACAATAATAGAATAGTAGAAGAAATTCAGATATCAATAATAGGAAATATAGAGGAAACACTGATATGAACTACACATATTGTAACCTAGAAGTAATGACAACAGAGCCAGTACAGGCCAACACTGAAACAACCTATGATCTGACACCCGCCCCTGCCCCCAACAAGAAGAATTAAAAGAAAATTATGGCATATGCAGAATTACCAGAAAGACAAACATTGCCAGAAGTTAAAAGTAGTGTCCCAAAAAAGACTTAGCACCTATAATGAAGGATGTGAATGAGGTGCTTGCAAGGATTAAAACAACATCTATTTAAATAGACGTTGTTTTAATCTATCTACTAAATAATAAATCAACACCTATTGAACTGATCAATCAGGTTGACTACAATACCGCAGAGGTGGTTACAGAAGATATGGATATCAAAATTAGAAAACCAAAGGCAAAATCATATTCAACTTCAGTGTGGAAGATGAGATTGGAGACCAAAATAAAGAAATTAAGCTTTTTTAGTTCTTAAAAAAAAGGTCTTAAATGAAATGTTTATTAGGACAAATAAAATGTTTATTAGGACAGTGAAAGTGACTGTGTGTGATTATATATGTCCCCAAACTAGGGAACTCTTTTTGCTGGTTCCCTCAAGCAGGAGTCCTTAATTACATCCCTCACAATTCCTACTGCTATAATCTCTTTCAATGGGGGGGGGGAGTCTTTTCGTTAGCACAGAATTTGAAGGTATTATGAGTCCTGCAATTTTTTTATTCACCTTCCAGGATAGAATATAGAATATGCAGCCAGATAAACAGATAAATATAGGTAGAACTAGATAGGTCTAAAGATACAAAAGTAACTGTGTGTGTGTGTGTGTGTGTGTGTGTGTGTACACACACATATCTATCTATCTATCTATCTATCAATCTATCAATCTATCAATCAATCTATCATCTATCTATCATCTATCTATCTATCATCTATCTTATGGATACTACATATATATGTGTGTGTATAGGTATAGCTATAAATTAAATGAAAAGTAATGCCTTCAGTATTATAAATTCCCAGCAGAAGGCAGTACTTAAAGGTCTGGTGTGTGTTTAGTATCCATTCATTCACTTTAGGTAGCAGGAATTTGCTGTGAGAAAAGGTTAAGTTGTTATTTTTCATGCAATTGAAGCCCACAGTGAGTACTCATTAGTGCACTTTAAGCAATGCCCTATGATTGAATTTTTGACTTCTGAACAAATGCCTCCAGATGAAATTCAACCCTCAAAACAAGTTGCATATGATGATGACTGTTTTGACACGAATGCTGTGCACCACTGAACCAAAAATATATTAGGGTGGTAAACCAGGAAGAGTTAATTTGTACGATCAAGAACAAAGTGGATGTCCTGTGATAGCAACTGAGTTTCACATGAGAAAATCTGATGACTTGATTAACGACAAGCAATGGATCACTCAAAGGGAAATTGCTGTGAAGCTGGGCATTTCTCAGGAAATGGGTCATATTATTGTTCTTTAATGTCATGAAATTCAGGCAAGATATGTTCGTCACATGTTATTGGCAGAAAACTTCAAGGGTTTAACTTTGCCACCAATTGTTACTCTGTGATGAGAAGGAAGGTGACGAATTTCTTTACAGCATCATAACAGGTAGCAAAACATGGTTTAATCATTATGATCCTGAAACAAAGTATGAAAACAAAGTGTAAATTCACAAATCTAACCTGGGGTGAAAAATTCCAAACCAGACTTCATTATAAAAAAAATCCTGGTTACCGTTTGGAGGATGCTGATTGTATTATTCACATGGATTTCCTTCAACCTGCAACCTTTATCACCTGAGAGTTACATTACAACACTCTGATTCAGAGAGTTCAGAAGCAAAAGAAGGGAAGTTTGTGCAATATGACACTAGTCCTCACACTTCATTAGCCACCAAAGAGGCAATTACAAAATTGTATCTCACTGTCTTATGTCATCTGATCTATGATTCAGGCTTCATAACATGCCATATTTTCCCAATTTGGAATAAACACCTTCATTGGAATCTTTTTTTTTTTTTAAATAAAGAAGTGTAAAAGACTAGCAAGGCCCGGTTGAAGAAATAAAAGTGTGGAATTCTTCTACAATGGCTTTAAGAAGCTTGCTCATCATTGGCAGTTATGGATAGTGAATGCTAGGGATTATCTGGAGAAGTAAATACAGTGACAAAAGTGCTCATTTCAGGGATTATCTTCATGTTACATTTATTAAAATATCCCTATTTAAAGTATGAGGCATTATTTTTCATTCAGCCGTAATATGTGTGCGTGTGTGTGTACATGTGCATGCACACATGTGGATCTATATATCTATACACACACAAATAATATACTATTTTACATTTTCAAATCTCTGGAAATCTTTTCTCCTTCATTAAAAAAACAAATACAAATGTGTGTTTTAAGAATTTGTGTTTGAGAGCCAGTCGGCTCTAGTGATTAAATTCCCAGGCTAGAAGGGAGGAGATTGTAAGTTCTTGTCCTGCTTTCTCCGTGAAAGCCAGCTGGGGTGACCTTGGGTCAGTAACTCTCTCTAAGCCAAACTCATCTCACAGGACTATTGTTGTGGGAAGAAGGTGTGTTGGATTTGTTCGCTGCCTTGAATTATTTATAAAAATAAAAAAGATGGGATATAAATAAATAAAATAGGGTAAAAAATATTTCATGTTTCTATCTGACATTAACTTTACAGACGTCCCATTTTTGGGGGGCTTTGCAGTTTTAATGCTGTTTTTCCTTGTCTAAAGGAAACTATCTATCTATAAAACATACTATACTCCTTTGGATGCCTCAGTGATACCATCAAATGAAACCTAAGGCAGAATATTTTAGTAGGGCTTTATAGAAAATCAGTTTTATTCCACTGATAATATTCAAATGACATCTGAAATTGGTCTAATAATTTTAGTTTATAGAATGTTGTGACCAGGTGTTACCACCCCAACTTTCAAAATATATGATATTGTTTTCATTATGTACAGAGCAATAATAACTTCTCACAAAAATACTCATTTTGAAGCAAAATTAGGAAACTGTTGTGGTCAATTGAAATTTCATGATAAGATTAATAACCTATATACCTGTGATGGCGAACCTATGGCACACAGAGCCATCTCTGCGGGCACGCGAGCCGTTGCCCTAGGTCACCTCCACTGCGCATGCGTGCACGCGCCGGCCAGCTGATTTTTGGCTGGCCCCGCCCACGCCACCCCTCCCCTCCCAGGAGTCTCCACGCGGCCCATTTTGGATGCCAGTAAGTACAGGGCTCGTGCGGAGGCTCTGGGAGGGTGAAAAAGGGGCCTACCAGAAGTCCGGAAATGGGCTGTTTCCGGCCTCCGGAGGGCCTCTGGAGGGCCGGGGGAGGCCGTTTTCGCCCTCCCGTCTCCAGGAAAGCCTCCGGAGCCTGGGGAGGGCAAAAAACAGGCCTACCGGGCCTACCGCAAGTCTGGAAATGGGCTGTTTCTGGCCTCCGGAGGGCCGGGGGAGGCCGTTTTCGCCCTCCCCAGGCTCCAGAAAAGCCTGGGGAGGGCGAAAAACAGGCCTACCGGAAGTCTGTAAATGAGCCATTTCCAGCCTCTGGAGGCTTCAGGGAGGCCTGCTAGGCCCAAAATGGGGCGTGGGGGATTGTGCGTGCATGCGCGTGTGGGGGAGCATGAGGGGTCGCGTGTGCATGCGCGGGGGGGCAGCGCGCATGCGCGGGGGGCAGCGTGCGCATACGCGGGGGGCATGCGGGGGACATTGCATTATGGGTGTGGGCACAGGCATGTGCGCGATAGCTTTCGGCACCCAAGGAAAAAAAGTTTAGCCATCACTGCTATATACTATGCAAGGAAAAAAATAACTTTTAGAAGTAAGATTGAATTCCAAACCATCAAAGCCTTATATGATAAATTTGATAAATACCAAAATCCCTTTGAAGGGCCCTTTATGTATTTTCTTTATTAACGTGTTTTCATAGCAGCTTAAGGGGGGGGGGAACCCTTCTAGTTGCAATACCTAGGAATAATAGAAAGTAGAACAACTTTGGGTTTCATGCATCACTTAATTTCTACTTTGTTGTGCTTGATACCAGTTTTGTTACACACATACACAAACACTGACAAACTTCAGAAACCTTTCTACTAACTTCAACACCTCTTGATAAACTGTCAGCTTTCTTAAAACTAAATTCACAAGGGGATATCTTTCACTGTAGACTTTAACAGAGAAAGAGTCAAAAGTGTCCACAAAGAACACATCTGCTCTTCTAGTGATAGAAGTACTATTGTTAGTTATGATCGATCCTCTTTGGATTTGTTTTTTGTGGGGAGAGTGTGTGTTCCTGTTTTGCTTCTATACTGTATGTGATTCTGACACAACAAACAATTATGAAGAGAAATTTATAGTGGCTTTCTTTTGCTCCATAGAAGAGATCTGTTGATCAAAGTAGTTTAGCTACAATCACTACATTTCTTAGACAAGCTGAAAACTATATACACCTGAGATTTTTTAGAAAGAACAGAGAGGCAATGCCATGAACATAGGACTATGAAATACAAAGAGGAAAGAACATGCACCAGGATGAATTAAAGGGATATCCTTCACAGCAGTCATGAATCTATTTTTATTGGCAAAGGTATATATAGGTATCCATTCCACCTCTTCTTTCAACAGTATTAATTGTGGAAAGCTGTTCTGATTGATGATTGATGCAGCAATTTCTGTGACACTAGTGCTTAGGCAGATATTTAATTTAAAATATTAACTTGATTATATGTACCACATTTACGGTATATTAGCTTGAGAGCAGCTGTTTGCAAGGTAAACCCAACCCTTATTGTGAAGTAGATATATGTTTACAGAGGTGGGTTTTAGCAGGTTCTGACCAGTTCTGGAGAACCAGTAGCGGACATTTTGAGTAGTTCAGAGAACCGGTAGGGAAAATTTTGAGTAGTTCGGCGAACCAGTAAATACCACCTCTGACTGGCCCCGCCCCCATCTATTCTCTGCCTCCCGAGTCCCAGCTGATCGGGAGGAAATAGGATTTTGCAGTAACCTTCTCCTGGAGTTGGGAGGGAATGGAGATTTTACAGTATCCTTCCCCTGCCACGCCCACCAAGCCATGCCCAAGCCACACCATGCCCACCAAGCCACGCCCACAGAACCAGTAGTAAAAAAAATTGAAACCCCCCACTGTATGTTTAGGTATGCCCAAATTAGACATGGGTATACCTTGCTTAGTGAGAAGGGAAAATCTTCAGGATTAATTTGTAGGTTGTCTATATTATTCCATCAGTTGTGTTTTATATCTGGTTCTCCTCCTTTTTCACTTGTAAAATTTGGTAATTATTTCACATAGTGATCTTTGACTGAAATAAACTTTAACTTTGACTACTTGTTCATTAGATAATTCATTATTGTAGTTGTTGCCCAGTCACAGTCATGCTTACTTTTTAGTAATTCCAGTTGACTTTATGTTGTTTCCTATATAAAATGCTACATTATCTGCTCAAATGAAGTTTTCAAGTCTGTAAAAAAAATCTAAGGGATATTACATTTACTGTATTTTTCAGAGCATAAGACGCACTTCCCCCCCCCCCAAAAGAGGGTGGAAATGTTGGTGCGTCTTGTACACCGAATACAGCCATTTTTGGCCTCCCGAAGCCCCGGCCCATGCAAAAGCGGGTGCACAGAAGGTTTGGGAGGTCTGCAGAGTACTCCTGGGGGCTGGGGGAGGGCAAAAACACCCGTTTTTGCAAAAAATGGCCAAAAAATGGCCCATTTTTTGCAAAAATGGGGTGGGCAGAGGGTTTGGGAAGTCTGCAGAGTGCTCCTGGGGGCTGGGGGAGGGCAAAAACTTTTTTTTTCTTACTTACCTCTTTGAAATCTTGGTGCGTCTTATACACCGGTACGTCTTATACTCCGAAAAATACGGTATATGAAGTTAAGGTGGTGTGCTAGTTAGTCTATCACACATCATTTTTGCTATGAACAAAAGCACTTTCTGGAAGACATTGGAGCCACTCTAGTATAACTATTATTGCAATGAAAGGTTGGCAATGGTGGATGACAAGGTTGTATTTCCGGGAATATTTTCTACTATTAGAAATCTCACTGAGAAATGCTTAAAACAATCCAGTTGACCCAGAAAACTGGTTGACAACCACTCATTCTGGTAAATTTCATTTTAAAAATGAACAATCTACTAAAAGATGCTTTCTGCCTTTCATTCTAATTTAGTAACAGAATAGGACTATGAAAATGTATAAGCAAGCACACATGGGAAAATACCATAAAGAATGAATGATCTTGCTGAGAAATATAAAAAGAAAGTAATCTATAATTCAGATTAGAAATAACTACACTTTTTTTTTTTTGCAGCACAGTACCCAGGCTCTTCAAAAACCAGAGGACAATGAATCTTGTCATTTCACTGTGCTTTCTTTCCATTGCTTTTATTTCACTATTGTCTGTAGGTGTTAAATTATGTTACTCTGTTGGTCAGTTAAATGAACTCTATTGATAGTGTGCAGATTTATTAGTTTTATTCCACAGCTTGTTTAATGACTTATATTATAATCTTTTAGTCTTTTCAGCTTGGATATTGTAATATTGTAATAGTATCTCATATGTCTGAACATATAAAGTTGGCTGCTCAGAAAAACTTTCCTAGGCAGTATAGCCTGGTTTGTTGTACTTCCACATTCAAAATGTGTTGTGTTAACATTCTTTTGGCTTGTGAAAAGCCATAAAAGTGCAATTTATCACTTCCACCTAGCACTAAAATCATCTGCTAATATCAAGGGGCTCAATCCTATGGTGGAAAAAAAAAACTTCAGCTGATATGTGAAGAAAATTAGTCAATTTCTCTCTCTCGATATCAATTGATCCCCTTTCACATCAGAAAGTAACATTAGAGATATACAGTGTGGTACATGGGAGATAAACAAGTACGAAGCAACAGCTTTTAGATTAAAAGCAAGGATAGGGAACTAACAGCCCATCAGATGTTGCTTGCTCATATGCTCAACACTGATCATGCTGATTGTTGCTGCTGGGAGATAGAGTTCAGTCATTCCCAAATGGCTACACATTTCCTATCCATCAGAAAATTACAGTGATAATGTCATTACGATTATAGAATAATACCACAATATCAGGAAGTGCATGAAGTAGTTACAGTGATAAATCAGTGGTGAGGAAACCATTACTGATGATTTGAATTATGGAGAGAGAAAAATATACTCATTGTATGTGAAGGAGAAAAAAAAAACCTTTGATTGATGAGCTGCAATTTCTTGAGGATGATTATGGCAATAGCAGAATTCAAGATTTTGGATATGGATTTCAGAAAGACAAAGTTATTGATGCATAGTACATGGAAGTTCGTAGTAATTTCAGATATAAGCCTATTATAATACAGATTGAAACTGAAGAAAGATTAAATGTTAAGCTCATCCCCCAGGTCTTTATTCTTGATTGCCTAAAGACAGATGAGAGACACAAAATAAGCACTTTCAAAATGATTATTTTGCTTTTCAACATACAGTGGTTTTTTTGGTCAAACTGCTAAGGCAGATTTTCTGTAAAATATGGAAGGGCACTTAACTTTGGCATACATGAGTAAGTGGTAACAAATTCTATTTTAGCAATTTTGTTATATTCAGAGCTTTTAAGAAGCGGTAACTGTGATAATTCATTACTTTTAAACTATAACGGCCAAACTTTTGCTAGAGAGGCCCAAATCAAAGAATAACAGATATCAGGTTGAAAACATCTTTAGAATGAAATCCGGTCCTTAAGCAATATTATCATTACCTGATCCTAAGCATGGAAAGATGGAAGACTTCTATGGTGACCTACAGTTTCACAATGAATTAGCAAAGATCTTTGATCCGTGTGTGTGTGTGTGTGTGTGCGCGCGCGCATGTGTTTGTTTTTCTTTACAGCTCCTTTTCTGGACAATTCTGCAAGTAACATTACTGATACACCATACATATTGAGCTACTAGAAAACTTTAGATAGTGTTGGGGCACTTTTAAGATCAGAATTCAGTATGTTTTGAATACCATTAGTAGGTACCTCTTATTCTGAAGTAAACTCCTGGTAACTTTTAAAGAATGCCAACATAGAGAAAGCTCATACAGATTATTACACACTCAGGGGCATTGTGTGTCTATGTCTGGCTGTGGGTGCTTGAGAGAAAAAAGTAAATCTTGGCTACTAAATAAGGGATAGGTATAAACTGTACTCCAAAGTGAGTGAGATTTCATCACAACACTGAGCTGACCAGTAGTGGGTTTCACTTACCTTCGCTACCGGTTTGGAACTGTGAACGCTCACGCGGATGCTTCTGCGCATGCGCAGATCGTCTGTGATGATGTCCAGGCAGGTGGGCAGAGCCTCCTGCTGCTGCCGCTACTGGTTCGCCCGAACCGGGGCGAACCGGTAGCAACCCACCACTGGAGCTGACTCTCAGAAAAATTCTCAAAACATGCAGATTGTTTCAAACCCCAAGCAACTGAAACATGCTTTTATCATACAATACTCAGCACATCTCTTTATCACTGTCAAATCAATCACTAATTATAAAGGTGCTTGTTTCTTCCATGAACTGTCTTTTTCCCCTACCAATGGAGGCGCTACCATAACTCCCCAACTAAGACAATGTTTACCCTCAGATGATGAATGGATTCCCTTACACCTTGTGAATGTGTAATAATGAGTATAATATATTCGAGTATGTTACAGAATGCTTTTCTTCAATAAAGTAGAAAAACTTCATCTAGGGCTAAGGATATAAAACCAGAGGACAGGGCCTCCAGGCAAGGATTATAAGCCAGGCTTCAAATAAGAGAAGGCATGGCTTCCAGGCAAGCTTCAACACAGCATCTGTCTTTTTTAGGAATACTATTGGCAGATTTTAGCCAAATTTGCTGTGAAATACTTCTCTTGGCTAAGATTATCTTCTACTTATTATTATTGTCCCCTAAGGTACAGTGGATTCTGTAGCAGGAAGATTTTGGATCTGTTAGCATACTTACAGCTTAAATCTTTATTGTGTACTAGTAGAAAAGAACAAAAAAGACTGTTAGAATAAAGCTTTTCTTTTAACTAAAATAGTTTTATTCCCCATTTTCTTTTTTCCCCATGATTCAAATCTAATAAAAGCTATCCATCTAGTTAACAAAAAATTAAATACATATTAAGTATCAGTGCAAAGATCTTACTTTTATTTAAAACATCACTCTGTATTTCAAAGCATCACTTAAGTATTTTGAATTTCTTACTATATGTATGTCTTATACACTGTAATATACACTTATTAGATAATACTGAACTTCAGAGAGGATACATTCAAAAAAATAAATAATCTTACACTACTATAAGGATATTTATCTTAGGAGATTTATATCAAATAATACTGCTAAAATTAATCTAATAGAATTCTTAATACTTATTAATTTCTTTGCTCTCATGTTTGTAGGACCTTATCACCAATGGTTTTCAGGTGTTAGGGATGTATGGAAGAAAGAAGCAAGCAAGACAGTCCATGATGTTAATGTGCTTTACTGAGATAGTTAGCAGGTGTGAGTTATTCATGACAAAAGTCAATTGACAAGATCAGTTACAATTACAGGAAAGGATGGGAAAGAATGCTCTGAGTAGAATGGAATAAAGGTGATAAGAAAAAAGCCATGGGATGTGATAAGGGGGAGCTTAAAAATGTGGTTTTATGTGATCAGTAATTGCTAGAATTCTGAATGGGGCATAAGTATTGCTTAATTTCAAATTGGTTGCTTTTGTTCACTGTACTACTTAGATTATATTGTATCATTTCATTCTGTCCGTCTTTCTGGCAGCACTATTTCTTTGTGCTAATACAATAAACATTACTGTACCAATTTTGGTCTGGTTCTTTGATTCTCCAGGTCAAACAGACCCAATTGATAGGCCCAGGCTAATTCAGTCTGGATTTGTTCTTAACACAGGTCATTCATTTTCTTCTTAATACTCCAAAAAAAAGTTTCTCGACAATCTTTTCAGAAATAATACTTGAACACAGATTTGTATGGATTTCTGTCTACATGATGACATTGGTAAACTATAAGAAAGAGTTTTATATTGGAGAGCAAGTGAAGATTGTACTGGAGAGCTAATATTTACAAAGGATTAATGTACCAAACTTTTGTCATTTTTTTTACATAAATAGTAAACTGACCACATGACTTGCATACCTGTTCCTTCCACTGCTCATTTGCAGTATGAATATTTCCTGCATTTACACCTCACATTTTCAATTGTTTATACTAATGGGGACATCCCTACATATTTTCTTCATATCAATTAAAATCCCACAAACTGACGTGTGGGGAACAAGATGTATAACTCTAGAGCTTGCATGTTAACTACACATTCGGAAAGGAATCACATTGACCCTGCTTTTTATTTATGTATACAACATAAAGCAATTAAATTGTAATCAAGTTGAACTGAAAAAGTATATGCAGAAGGCAAAAAATAGCTATAGTGATAAATAACGATAATATCATTTGCAATGAAGAAATAACTGTAGCCAATCACACTGAAAGACAGATGCAGAATTCATGGGGAATCATCTATTATATCAACTTCACATTTATTTTAAAAATAGAGACTATTTTAAAAACATAATTTGTGAATCTCATTGAATATTTCTAATGTTCCTAACAATGTACAGACAAAAAGAAAACCAAACCATTATTTTAAGATTAAATGGAACCAGGTGGCAGTTTAAAATAATAATTGCCAGTAGCAAAGAAAAAGTGTAAGTATCAGTGCACCTTCCCTGACATTAAATTAAACTAGAGAAGAAAATAAAATCAAAGTAATATGGGATATTGAATTAATTTGCCTTCAAATATTAAATGTAATGAATCTTTTCCTTAATACTAAAGAGTTTAACTTTATTACATTGCTTAATTCATTTTATATTTTAATGCTCCTGCAAACAACAAATGACGCTCTAATCTATTGAGAGTAATATAAGCAAATGGGATTGAAAATTGTACTTAAAGGAGATTTGGATTTACCAACTAAATCTCTGCGTTATGTGCAACCTTTGTGGCAGTTTCCTACAATGGATTAAAAATTCTTCTTTAGTTACTCTTGGTTATTAAACAATAAGAAATCATCACTGCTCATTTATTGAAAGAAGCATAAACCTAACAAGTCACATTGTTTTCTTTCGTACAAGGCAGGTAAAAGAAAAAATAACTTGAATAATTGATAGTGTGACTAAACAGAATTGTAGGTTATTGTCAATTATTGTCAACGATACGGAACACGATCTTGACTATCTTGACTAAACACTCTGCTCTCTGTTTTATTTAAAGTAAAGGTTACTTACTCAGCTCTTTCTATTGTTCTATTTAAGAGTAAAGGTTAAACTAACACAATACAATCATGCGCTCACCTATACGATTGACATGATCTGTCTGTATGATTCAGAGGTTTCTTTATTAAGCAATTATCGCATTGTTACTAGTTAGCTATCTTTGGGGTAAACCAATCATTATAATTATGTGCACAAGAAGATTGCTATAAGAATAAACACAGCTGACCGAGAAGAGAGACTTCTTAGCTCAGGAAGCTTTGCTCAAGAATCATGTCTACGTGTCCATGATTACTACACAGAATAACAGAGCTTGAAACAATCATGGAGACCTTTTAGTCCAACCTCATACTCAAGCAGGAAACCTTATACCATTCCAGAAAAATGGTTGTCCAATCTCTTCTTAAAAACCTCCAGTGATAGAGCACCTACAATTTTTGGAGGCAATTTATTCCACTGACAAAGTGTTCTCACTGTCAGGAAGTTTCTCCTTAGTTCTAGACTGGATCTCTTATTAATGATCTCCATCCATTTCTTCTTGTCCTATCTCAGGTGCTTTGGAGAATACAATGTTCCCCTTTTCTTTGTGACTACTCCTTAAATATTGGAAAACTGCTATCCTGCCAGTTCTTCTCTTTGCTAGACTAGACATACCCAGTTCCTGTAACTGTTCATGTTTTAGTCCCCAGCATCCTAATCATCTTTTTTTCCTCTTCTCTGCACTTTTTCTAGAGTCTCAACAGCTTTTTTTTATCTTGGTGACCAACACTAAATGCAGTATCCCAAGTGCGGTCTTACCAAATGAACATAATGTAGCATTAAAACTTCATGTGATCTTGATACTATCCCTCTGTTGATGTAGCCTAGGACTGTATTGGTGCTTTTGGCACCTGCAACTCACTTCTCATTCATATTTAAGTGGTTGTCCAGTGGAACTGCTAGATCTTTCTCACAGTTACTGCTATTGAGCAAGGTCCCACCTATTTTATACCTGTGCTTTTGATTTTTCTTGTCTAAGTGTAAAGCCTTGCTTTTATCACCACTGAATTGTATTTTGTTGGATAGGGCCCAATGTTCAAGTGTTCTTCTTGGCTATTCCCCTAAGCTTGGTGTCATCTGCATTTATGAGTTCTACCCCCTCATCTAAATCGTTCATGAAAATTTGAAGAATACTGGGCCTACAGTAAGACAGAATCTTTGGTTCTCCATTGCTTGCTTCCTTCCATGTAGATGTAACTCCATTAAGGACTAGGTGCTGCTACCCATCACCTTCTTGCCATCTTCTTGCTAAGCACGGAAACCAGCCACTCACTGCCCCAGAATTAAGTCACTGTACAGTATTAAAATTCCATTTTCATTGTAACAGCATTACTTAACCTTCTCTTTTTGTCACTACAAATATTATCTTGTGCAGTCTGTTTTCCACCAAGCCCATGTTATACTTCAAAGGAGATCTACTACTGCAGCTGTTTTCTCAAAATCTTGTCAAGCTTTCAAAGAAAGAGCCTTCAAGGACTGCCTTGTAACTGATGAGGATGCAGAAATTCTTCCCAATGGATATGAATCATTTACATTTTAGCAGCTAATCATTCAGCAATTGTTGACTCTGCTGGATGTAAAACATTATTTCTAACCACTTCTACCTACTGGCTGTGGTCACTGTGCAGGGATGCATCCCAGCAATCTGCCACAGAGAACTAATGGAAAACCAATCTTGACTGAAAGGAGAACCTACAACTGTAATTAGGGAACCTGTGACTAGTGAAATTAACACCCGTTTATATATGTCATACACATGAACCCTTGTTGACATCTTGAGGATAGGGAAATGTATCTGCTAATCAAAACATGTAATTATGTCCTATGAAGCTGAAGTAACACACTGAGCCATTGAATATTGTGGTGTTAATGAACACAGAATTCATTCATCCAATCACCTCAAGCCATTCTTTTATGCTGTTTGTCACATCTCCATACCAACAGAGATTATTAGGAAACTAAAGCAGTCATATACCAACAGAAGGACAGCAAACAGACTGCCAGGTATCCATTCAGTAAATGCTCATCTGTTATGAGCAAAGCTGCTTTCCTCCCTGAAACAAGCAGTACATAAAATAAAAGAGTAAAATGCTGGCTAGCTAGTAAGCTATCTATCCATCTTATGGTAAGTGATCTGAATTATTCTTAGGCAATTAACTTCTAATACGGGAACTTTATAAACTGTAAATGAGAGATAATCCTGAAATTCTGCCTATAAATAAATGTATACCACCAAGAAAAGAAGCTGTTCCAGCATTTTTCCCTTTATATCTTATTTGAAAGGAAATAAGTAGTTTCATTCTAAAGCGATTTAGCTTCATGTAGATAAATTACAGTTTTGCAATACGTCTAATAATTAGGAGTAATAAATTCTCTAAAAGGACATATATGATTTGATCTGGAAGTTAAATGCTTGAAAGTTAAATCTAGCCTTTACTAATCAGTGCTCTCCGGAAAGCTATTGCTTGTGCAAGTTGGGGATTCAGGGAGTCTACTCAGGGGGTGTATCCAAGGTGGAAACAGAAAATGTGTTTCTGAAGTTTTCACCAAATGTCAATGGTGACCTCATGGTGCTGAGGGTGAATTGGAGGAGTCAAATCAAAGAGAGCCTTGCACTTACACCAAACCATTGTTCATGGTTTAAAAGCCACAAACCCAACCATAATCTGTTATAGATTAGTAATTATCACCCCATACTATGATTATCACAACATATATTATTTATGTATCTTTACCTTTTGGGCAATTTTATTTTTACATTTTATTTTTGTAAAGCAGTGGAGTGATTACTGAGCTATGAATGCCAAAGTAAGAAAAACTTCAGTTTATATCATTAATACTTTAAAGCTGTCACCAATTATTATAAACATCCAAATAATAATTAAGGGGAAATACTGTACAGAAAAGACTAAGCATCCTGCTAACATATGTTTAATTATTGAAGCAAAGAGTTAGCAAGAGGATTGCTGCATCAATCTGTTTGCACATGGATTCAGATGCTTGTATTATAATTACTCACAGCTGTTGGACTTTTAAAATCATATTAGCAATTTAATTGAAAAACTTTCCAACTATATTTGAAGCCTACACTTACCAGTGAATAGGTGGATATGGATACACGTCCGTTCAACCATCCATTCTTCCTTCCAATGATAAGTGCATTCTTCAACATTTTTTTTAAAAAAGTTTGACTTTCTATTACATGATTTCTATGATTATTAAATCAAACCAGTGTTACTGAGTTTTCTCCCGAGTCAAAAACACTTCCATAAAGCAAGCAATAGGATAGTAAATGCAATCTAGTCTAAGTCAAAAAATGTACATAAAAGGAAAATAATGTTTCTTACATATGGTATTTATGTAACAATTCTTCTAAGTCTTGTGTAATTCTCAAAAGTAAAAAGCAAATCCAAGATAATATTACTGGTATCAGTTATTATATATACATTTATATGGGATTAGATTTGGCTAGATATCCACAGGATATCTTTAAATCCTTGATTTCTAATATTTCTGCTATCAGTGTCAGCTGCTCTGGAAAAAATGGTTAAAAACCTGACAAAATATGCTGACATGCTGATAAGAGCTGCAGTGGTTAGAATGCAGTACTGCAGGCTACTTCTGCTGACTGCCGGCTGACTGCAATTTGGCAGTTCGAATCTCACCAGGCTCAAGGTTGACTCAGCCTTCCATCCTTCCGAAGTCGGTAAAATAAGGACCCAGATTGTTGGGGGCAATATGCTGACTCTGTAAACAGCTTAGAGAGGGCTGTAAAGCACTGTGAAGCGGTATATAAGTCTAAGTGCTAAGGGCTATTGCTAACATAGAGTCCTATACTGCACATTTAAATTTTTGTGGAAATAGCCACAAATATTGGGTATTTTCATTCTCTAATTAACAAGAATGTTGCCTGATTACATTCATTTGGGTCCTCCTCCTACAAGGGTACAGCTTTAGTAACAAGACATCATTCAAAATAAAGAACTTGGCAGTACAACCAATCTCATATTACTAACTTACTCTCCATTAACAAGCTACAATTTGAAATCAGGATCTGCATTGACTTCCCAGCTAAGGATAAATATACTGTTAAAAGACTGATGACCCCTTTAAACTCCCAAAAGCAATCATTATGGAATCCTATGCCAGACTTTCTCTCAATTAGGAATATTCAACTAGGGACAATACACTTTTTGCATTCTTTGAAACCAAGATTGAGAAACTTTAGACAGAGTAACATGTTGTTATTCATTTTTTTCCATTCCCCAAATAAAAATACAACATGTTAGTCACATTTGTGCATTTAGGTGGCCTCTATCAGATGAAAATAGTGCAGCCTTTTCTATATCAGAGTTTGGACCCTATGACTTGCCAGCAGTTGCTGGGACTCTTATCCATTCTAGCCAACATGATCAAGGCTAATAGGGGTCATACTCGAACTTCTGGAATATCTCCATTTCCTTCTAAATGATAAATTCAATTATAAAGTGACATGCTTTTTGCTCACTCCATTGATTAGTTTCTAGTTAGTCTTTCCAGAAGTTGATCTTTGCTTTCCATGGGGACGTTCAAAAAGAATCACAATTATTAGGAACTAAGAATTATCCCCAGACAAAGGTTGTTTCTATGGCACTCTTGTCAATAAGCAGTTAACTCTGGAACAGTTACTCTGAATAACTGTTTCACTTCATTTTTTTTTTGTCATCTTGCTGCTACTACTATTACCCACTTCAGCCTCTGTCCAGCCTGAGAAATTCCAGTTTCTTGTTGGAACTATGATCTAAGAAGTTTACAGGGTTGCGTTAGGATGACACTTTTTACCCAGGTATATTTCCATATGGCCATGTTACCAATATTTCTGGAGTGATATAGTTGATGTGTGCATGGGTGTTAACTTTGAAATTTTACATGGATAATTTGAAATTTAAAGATACTCCCCTAATTTATTCCTATATATAATTTAATTGATTTGAATGGACTGGTTAAGTTTTTTTTTAATGGTTGTAATATTTGAAAGCAACAAAATAAAGCAAGTTGTGACATTCAGTTTTGTTTTGAAAAGCACTGGGAAGCAGAACTTTTATATGAGACTGAAAAATATTAGTTAACCAAAATTGGCTGTATACGTGAAAAATAAAGGCACGTGTATAAAGTGAACACAAATTATATGTTGTAACGAAACAATACTTCCCAACAGTAATTATTTAATAGGAATAGTCTCACTTGTGCATTATGTATCCTTTTCTTTATAAAAACAAATATTTTTACGGAAGACAGTTGCTGCTTGGGGAATTTATATTAAAGAGTGTATTGTCTCTTTATTGCTTATTGCCACAAGTTGGAGAATATATCTTCTTGAAATATACTTCAGCATAGGCAGAACTACAGTATATGAAATAATGAATTTTAAAAAAAGAAAACTATTGATGAAACATTTTTAATATCACATAATATGGCTTCAGGTCCTCAGATCAAGAAATGTCCACTCTTTAAATATGTAGACCTTTTGGTTGGGTCAATCCATTCCCTGAACTACTTCTCCGCGGTGGCGCAGTGGTTAGAGTGCAGTACTGCAGGCTACTTCTGCTGATCACCGGCTGCCAGCAGTTTGGCAGATCGAATCTCACCAGGCTCAAGGTTGACTCAGCCTTCCATCCTTCCGAGGTTGGTAAAATGAGGACCCAGATTGTTGGGGGCAATATGCTGACTCTGTAAACCGCTTAGAGAGGGCTGTAAAGCACTGTGAAGCGGTATATAAATCTAAGTGCTATTGCTATTGCTATTCTCCTCCTCCTCCTCCTCCTCCTCCTCCTCCTCCTCCTCCTTCTCCCTGCTGACAAGCCAAGCTGCAAGGCAGCTGGTTTGAAAGGTCTTCGCTATACCTTATGCAGAGCCAGCAGTTGTCTCACAAAATAGACGAAGATCAGTGGGAGGGGGTGGATGGGGCAGACAGCAGCATGGTGCAGTACAGCCAAAAGGGCAGAGATGGGAGGAGATAGACAAATGGGGAGAGTTGAAGCATATGATGCAGTTGTAAATGTGGGAGGGTTGCTAAGCACCTGAATGTTGATCAAGTGACTGCAGGGGTACTACAACGGCAGTAATTTCAAAGACTGGTCATAACTACCATTTGTTTAGCACCATCGTAACTCTGAACCATCATGGAACAAATGGTAGTTAAGCAAGGGTTACCTGTATCACCATGTTCACATGTGCAGACCACTAGAAATACACAGTTATCAAATAAATATAGTAGCTAAATTCTAAAATCTAAATTGCATTTGCTCATTGACAAAAAAGTACATTCACAGATTTTTTTCCTTGTAATTAATTCATAAATATATTAGCTGTCTATTTACTACTGATGAAAACATCTAATTTAATACATTTCAGCCTTTTTCATTACTTTCTGTCCACATGCTCAATAGCCACTAATCACTGCACCTATTCCCTTACACTTATCCACATAGGGAATTCTACCAAGTCTTATCTGAGCCAGTGTCACAGCTATTCTTCAGACAAACCAACAGGGTATCTGTAAACTTTGCTAAAACTACCCTGTCTCACAGGGATGAGCTTGTCATTTTAACAACCATAGTCCCTTCAGAATAAGCTGCAGGTCTTTATATCCCAGTCAGATCTCTAAATCAACTTGTCTCTTTTTCAGATAATTCAGCCTACCATATTCACAGCTGCCAAACCATTCCAATGCAAAATTAATATTTAAATCTTGCATCTGAATATTTTATCTTCTACATTCATAATTTGTAATTCCACAGGGGGGAAAATTATGTGAACTTTCATCAAGCTCTTATAAATTTTAAAAAGGCTTGATACATGATGCATACAAGTTTTCTGGGAATATGGCCATTTAAGTTGGACTTCTTTGGGGGTGTGGAAGTGAAATTATATTTTAATTATGATAGCTCATCAAGGTCAATTCATGGGTGCTTACTATTCGGAATATTTTCCTATTTGGTAAATAACCAAAGCAAAACAATGTCCCATCCAAGTGCCAAATTTGCTGGATTCCAAAACCGTGACTCAAAAATCTATGAGCTTCTTAAATTTTTGGTCATTGTTATGCTCTTCCATTGTTATGCATCTGAAGTCTTTGGTTCAGTAGGGACATCTCAATTCACAATGAAATTTGCCATTACCTGTAAAGCATGAACAATGTGCTTCTGGGTCAGTGCCATACACAGAACAGTTCTCAAGAGCAGATATCTGTAGGGAAGATTCTTGGCAAGCAATGAACTCATAATCAGAATACAGAACTATGGAGAATCTGGCAAAGAAGCAGAATTCTATTTTCTAAAAATGAAGAAAAACATCTGAATATAGGAGCCAAAACTAAGGATGTAATAAAATGCAGGCAGAATTCTGCCTGACTGAGTCCACTCCTGGTACCAAATAGTAAGCATCACTGTCAAATACTTTTGAATTAGTATTTTGATGAATATGTATTCTAAGACAATAAATGCAATTTATACTTTGCAAAGCCAACAAGTATAATGCGTCCAATATTACTTATTTTTCTAGCTTTACAGGAAGTTGACATTTGTCATTGTAGCAGCACAATATACTGATGGGAGGGATCTGTCCTTACAGTAGGGAAAATGCCCTGTATTATAATTTTCATCAACACCATAAAGAAATATTATAGAAAATGCAAAGATGGATTAAATGTTGCACATTAATCTGGCTGATTAGAGAACAAGTGCATGTCCTGCTTACATAATATATATTTTTTTCAAACAATTTGTAAGTTTTCCACTTCTTGACTTGCAACTTTCTTTGAAACAACTTTAATCAACTTGATTTTCAAGGCTGCTTTAAATATTAAAGCAGTACAGTGTGGTATTGCATTGTGGACAACAAATCCATAAAGTGGCTTTAGTTTGGGTTTATTGATTTGTTACAGTGATAATGTGCCATCCTTTCAGATGTTTAAGGTGGTATATTTAAGATGCTGTTCCAGATTTTCCACACAACCACTCTATAAAGACAGCTGAGTTAAGAGAGAATGGCTGTCTTACTGTTAGATAAAGAACTTCCATGACTGGGGGAAGACTTGAATTGAAATTGCTCTAATACTACTCCAACTTAACTGCAGTGAATTTCAGTGTGATGTGTGAACCCAACCATTGCGGCTATATATTGCATTTGATCTAAGTTTTTAGTCAACAAACCATGGTTTCAAAATGGTTCAGTTTCATATTTGTTTACAACCATAGAGTGTATTGTGTGTGTGTGCATGTTATGTATGGATATGTACAGTACAGTATATATCTGTGTGTATGTCATCTATATAACAGAACAATAGAGTTAGAAGGGACCTTGGAGGATTTTTATACATGTTTGCATCTTTCTTTACACATACAATCTCAAACTATATCTTATTGCAATGTCATATTCCTATTCCAGGATAATATCTATCTATCTATCTATCATCTATCTATCTATCTATCTATCTATCTATCTATCTATCTATCTATCTATCTATCTATCTATCTATCTATCTATCTATCTATCTATCTATCTATCTATCTATCTATCTATCTATCTATCTATCTATCTATCTCTATCTATCTATCTATCTATCTATCTATCTATCTATCTATCTATCTATCTATCTATCTATCATCTATCTATCATCTCTCTCTCTCCCCCCCCTTTCTCTCCCCCCCCCCTTTAGGAAATTAACTAACCTTCATTGATGTTTATGAATTGTGTGAACATGCTACAAACAAAATGTACAAAATACAACCCATATGAAGCAATGAAATCTGTTCTCAAAAGAAAACTATCTTCAACAAAATTATTTAATATTCATCTCTTTCTTTTATAGAACATTTGAAGAATTATTCCAATTTAAATGAGATGACTCTTTCAAAATATTCATTCAAGGCTGCACAATGTTTCAAATTCTATACAAAAATAAAGTGTTTCAGAGCACTTGTTTGTGATTCCTTTAAATAACCTACATCCTTTCTTTAAATTCCAGGAAAGACTAGAAACAGGTACCATGTTTGCATCTCCATAAACTGCAAAATGCTTTTCAGGAATCAAGTCTGAAGTATTGCACAACTCCATTATATAAGGATGGTACCTGGACTATCCCTTCATATGAAAGGACAGATTCAGCTTCATCAAACGTGACAAAGAATTCAAGTTTGAGCAAAACACAGGCATAGAACTATTCTCCCCCCCCCTTCCTTCTAATGAATTATGTCGTATTCGTGGAGACTGACAGGACAAGTCTCTGTAGTTTTCTTGGCAACGTTATTTGCCATTGCCTTTCTAATAAGGCTGAAACAAAGTCAGGTTACCCAATTGACTTTGTGCCAAGGTGGGACTAGAACTCACTGTCTTCTAGCTTTCTAGCTTAATACTTTAACCACTACATCAAACTATGTCTCTATTTATTGTTTACTGCATGGCTAATGATCAGCTTAATGAAAAGTCATGCTAGCATAATATATTTATTTGAAAACTTGTCTAATGAAAAAAAAATCATATCAGCATGATTACAAACCCATTCAAGCCAGCACTGTTGTATCAAAGATGGGCATAAAAGCAGTATAATCAACTAAGGACAAGCTAATGAGCAAAAAGTTAAATCTGATGAAAGTATTATTGAATATTATCTGAAGATAATATTCGGGAGACCAAAAGAAAAATAATTGCTTCAATATGTGCCTTCCAAACAGAAGTAAAATTGTCATTCTGTCCAGATTTAGATTTATTGGAAATTGCTGATCAGACTATCACACTTAGTTCTGTTGAATAGGGTAAAGGAGGAAATAAAAATAATTGGTTAATTTAACTCTCCATCCAGTTCTCATTCAACTTCTCTCCAATAACATGTCCTACCTCTTAGTAATTTCCCAACTTTCAGCTCAGTGGGGTGGGGAAAGAGAGCTTCTTCTTACATAGGTACTCAGGGATCATTTCCAGGGAGACTTTATTATTTCAATCATTCTTGATTAGGAACAATTAGGAAGGACATTCAGGAATATAAATCTGATTTTTCTTTATGCATGTATTCTGTAATTGAATCATGAAGTAAATTGGCTCTTAGCTGATAATCTGATTTTGTTGTGATCTTTATTTCTATTTTTATGTGATTTTGTTTTTGGTTTAGAGCTGTTTTATTTGTTCCTATTTATTTGTTCCTATGCCTGTTGGATTTTGAAGATTATACCATATATGTGTTAATTGTACAATTTATCTTACATAAGCTACCAGGAGTCTTTTTGATTGGAGCAGGATATAAATGGATTAAAAAAAACAATGAAAACAATTGTTATACGTTGTGACTTGCATGATCTATGTGATGTGTGAGTGAAAGCTGGAAAAGGGAATGGGAACCACAGTCCAAACAAAAATAAATGATATAGAAACTTACATAACCTACCCGTAAGAATTAGTGTCAGGCTGAACAAAATAAACGAAGTTGGAGTTGGTATACTTCAAAGCAAAAGATCTTTTGGATTACTGCTGCTTACCAGGAGCAACAGTGGCCTTGTGTGATCTTCAAAGGTAAACTGGCATTATCCAAATACCACAAGAGAAGGAGCAGTACATGGAAGGCTGTAGAGGAATATTGGTCAGGGTGATTAAATAATTCTGTTCCATTTCTTATTCTGATTTGACCTTTGAGCTGCCAGAAAGGCAGAAAGACATTTCCTAGCATAATGCAGATATTTCTAGCCTTCGGACATAGATTCCTTCTTATTTATTCCACTCTAAAGCAGTATAATCAACTATGGATATTGGTGAGCTGACACTGGGCTTAAATAGTACATAAAGAGACATTTGTGTAGGGATATTGAACCTATGTAATTGTTACTGAAACATCTTGATATGTACTGTGGTTGGTGTGCCCAGTGATCAGAAGGATTAAAATGGTTTAAGGATAGCTTATTTAACATACTACACTAACACAAACATATATACACACACACATAGTGTATCTATATATTACACTAACACAAATATACATACTCTGTGTGTGTATATGAAAATTAAGACGTTTCTAGAAGAGACAATGTAAATTTTCCTCTTTCTGAGTGTGTGTGTGTTTAAAAAAATGTAAAAATATTTATCTGAGCATGTACAATTACAAGCGAGCACATTAATAAAAGTTTAACAAGTTATAAAGAAGGAACCATATGCAAGGTTCACATATCTACAGTATTTCTAAAAGTAACAATGGAAAGATGGACATTTTTTTTAAATGTGAGGACAAATAAAATGATAAAATCCCAAGTCAAATGGATTTCTATCTGGGATTCAGATTAATACATATATAGAAAAGAATAACTATGAGGCTGTTTCTTTCTCTCTAGGGGAAAAGCTGTCACTTCCATCACTAGAAATACCACTTTAAGGAACTGACACATTTGTAGGTAGAAAATGTGTCTCTGTACACTTTTTATTGCTTTACTATAGACAAAGAAGGAAAAAGATACAAAGAGAAAAATGAACAGAAAACAAACATATATTGCAATACATGGAGAAAAACATTAAACATTAACTACATGAAACAATATTGATCAGTCTATTATATTGATAAAGATCCTGTTCATAAACAAAGAGCAAATATATATCAATCCAATATTGTAAATCCCAGTTGCCATTATTTTGTAAATTGCACTGTAAATCTTGAATGTCTTCAAGCACACAAAAAAGAACAAACTTTTTCATGTACCTCATATTAGCTGTTTGATTATAAATTTCAACTTTGGGGTATGTAATTAAAAACTGCATTCACATTTTAAAGCCATATAACTTTTTCTGAATATGTATTAAGAAACTGAAAGATATTCAAACCAACAGTTTGAATATCTTTGATATTTAACGAACAGTTGGCAAGCAAAACCAACTGTACAGGTATAGTGTAGACTAGGTGAAACTTGTCTTATGCCAGTAACTGCGAGAGGGATCTTGGAGTCCTAGTGAACAATCACTTAAATATGAATCAACAGTGTGCGGCAGCACCCAAAATGCCAATGCAATCCTAGGCGGCATTAATAGAGGGTAGAATCAAGTACCACTTTACAAAGCCTTAGTAAGATCACACTTGGAATAGTGTATCCAGTTCTGGTCACAATACAAAAAAGACAGTGGTGGGATTCAATTTTTTAACAACCGGTTCTGTGGGTGTGGCTTATTTGGGGGCGTGGCTTGGTGGTCATGTGACTGGGTGGGTGTGGCTAGCTGGTCATGTGACTGGCTGGCCATGGCTAGCTGGTCATGTGACCGGGCGGGCGTGGCTACAGGTATAGGGACTACTCAAAGGGCTGAAAAAGTGAATTATGACCGGTCCTCGCACTTATGACCGGTCCTCGCACTTATGACCATCCTCACATTTATGCCCGTTGCAGCATTCTTAACAACTGTGTCACTCATTTCACAACTGCGGTGCTTCTCTTCACCACGGTGACAAGATAGGGCGCAAAATATAAAATGTGAGGACAGTCGTAAGTGCGAGGACCGGTAAAAATCACTTTTTCAGGCCTGAGTAGTCCCTATGTGCACCCCGCGTGGCCAGGTGGTCATGTGACTGGGTGGGTGTGGCCAACTCGACGTCACTCACGTAAAGGGGCACTTCTCGCCTGGCCTCTCGTGACCGTGGGGATGCTGCAATGGTCGTAAGTGTGAAAAATGGTCATAAGTCACTTTTTCCAGTGCCATTGTAACTTTGAATGGTCACTAAATGAACTGTTGTAAGTCAAGGATTACCTGTACAAAAATACAAAAAGCTTCTTTGCTTGCAAAAAGCTGCCCTAAATACCAATCATTAGATTAGAAATACCTGCAAGCTGGAGTTACAAATCAGGCAGGGTGCCAGAGCACCTTGAGGAATTAAAATAGTTAAAATTCAATGATAACTATCAGCAGCAGACCTTTAAACTAACCTTTAGCAGAGAGGTCATTTAAGTTCTCCAGAAAGTGGTGGGCATATTTGGGCTACAAAATGGCGAGCTAAA
>QLTV01002269.1:876985-924344 GCA_003457575.1 Thermophis baileyi
CAGCACAGAATTAAACTTCACCAAAAAACCAGTTTTAGACCAAAAGTCAGAAAGGGTATGTAAACTCACGTTTGAATGTCAATCTTTCTAGCTAACCAAGAAGCCTTGCTAAATGTCACTCATCTTGGTTCCTTGTCATTAAAAGCTTCTTTCCAGCAGCTCTGTGCTGGAAGAACTCCAACAGGGGAGTATTTCCTCCCAACAGCAGTGTAAAAAGCTTAAAACAACCCTTCCCCTCTAAGAAAGTCAAGCAAAGGGGGAAAAAAGTACCAGCAAAGAAAAAAAAACTTCCGGAGACAGTAAGTCTAGGCGTACTGCCAAGAATGTAATAAGGGTTAACGGAGAGGCAGTTTCTGTAAGCAGGGCAATAAAGATTAGGCTATAGAAACACCACCAGAATGTTGTAATTCCTTACAGGATTAATCCTGTAAAGTGGGGGAGAAGGAGATTTCTTCTAACAGCAGGTTCTCCGAACTGCTTAGAAAGTTAACAACCAGTTCTAGAGAACCTGTTAGAACCGGTAGAATCCCACCTCTGAAAAAAGATATTGAGACTCTGGAAAGAGTGCAGAGAAGAGCAACAAAAATGATTAGCGGGCTGGAGTCTAAAATATACAAAGAACTATTAGAGGAATTGGGTATGTCTAGTCTAATGAAAAGGTCTAAGGGCAACATGATAGCACTGTTCCAATATTTGAGGGGCTCTTACAAAGATGAGAGGGTCAAACTGTTTCCTAAGCACCAAAAGGCAAGACAAGAAACAATGATTGGAAACTAACCAAGGAGAGAAGCAACCTAGAACTAAGGAGAAATTTCCTAACAGTGAGAGCAATCAACCAGTGGAATAGCTTGCCTTCAGAAGTTGTGAGTGCTCCATCACTGGAGGCTTTCAAAAATAGAATGGACAGCTATTTGTCTGAAATAGTATAGGGTCTCTTGCTCAAGCAGGGGGTTGCCTAGAAGGTCCCTTCCAACTCTATTATTGTATTAAGTTCAAACAAAATTGGACAATAATAGTGCAAGTCCGCATAATACATATAAGGGACTGCACCATCAATTTAAACTTCAAGCATAATTAGTTGACATTCAACTTTTTTGAACCTTCAATGATGATTAAAAAACATGAAAAAATATTTTATTAAATTAATCTCACAATCATATAAAACACTATTTTAAAACTATCAACTAATGATTGATATGATTGTCTTTTGCAACTGTTAATTACAATATTCTAACAAATAACAAATATCTACCTTAACTATAATATTTAACATTCTATAGGAAATATGTAATTTCAATTTATCTAAATATATATTTTAAAAGTGCAGTACTTCAGGAGTTTTAAATTAGGATGAAATTGTAAAAGATTTTCAGAAGGAATATCTATTTGCATTGATTAAACTAGGATTAACCCAGAACACAGATTTATCTTGTGAATAAAGGCCATAATTAGAGTTCTATTCCAATTCTTTCAGCTTTTGATGCTGGAAATAATGTAGAATTTTAATTAAAAAATGAACCAAGCTTTACTGAGATATCAGAAGACTCATGTTATCACTTTTTAATTGTGGCCTATGATATGGCCTATTTCAGGGGTGGGTTCCAGATTCTTCTACTGCCGGTTCGCTCAGGGACGCGCTGCGCGGGCAGTATGCGCGCGCGTGGGTGCATGCGCAGTACTAAAAACAAGGCTTCTGCACATGCGCAGAAGCAAAAAACAAGATGGCGCCGCCTATGGCGCCGCCGAGAGAACCGGCTCAGGGGCGTGGCAGGCCTGGGTCACTGCCAGTTCCAGCGACCCAGGCCGCCAAGTTACTAACAGCTCCATAGAACCGGTCCAAACCGGTAGGAACCCACCTCTGGCCTATTTTGACTTGATTATTTGGATTCAATAGGCAAATAGAGTCCTGACTATATGATGAATGATACAGCTGAAAGTCACTAAAATTAAAAACTAGTTAGTTAGTTAGTTACTTACTTACTTACTTAGTTACTTGCTTACTTTAGAGCATTTACACAGAGAGCTGACTGCAACTCTGGGCAAATACAATAAATATATAGATATAGATAGATAGATTGATACAGATATAGATAATATAGAAGATATAGACATAGATATAGATACATATAAACACATATCTACACACACACACACACACACACACACACAAGTCTTTGTGCCATTACGTCAGCTCATTCCACCCAATCAGGCAGGGAAGGTATGTTGTGAACCCCGTCAGTTTAACAATTCCCACTGGCGGGGTCCAGGAACAGCCATTGTTCCTGGCCTTTGGAACATTCTCTCACCAGAAGTGAGGTAGGCCCCCATTCTCCTGGCCTTCCTGAAATGGCTAAAGACCTGACTCTGCCATTTCACTTTGGGCTCACAGGAGAACACACAGCGGTGGGGTTGGTTAGCACCTGGAAGGCCCTCCCCTCATCATTTAATTAGTCTTTAGGCTTGAATTTTAATTATCCTTGCCCATATTTTCAAGTTTATATTCAGTTTTTATGTTTTTAATTATTTTATTTGTATACCACCCAGGATCCCTCTATTTATTTGATGAATAAAATAAGTATATAAAGGTGTCATACGACAATTGTACTTTGTATAAAAAAAATCTAGAGGTTGTACTTTCCATAACTATCAAATTGCTTGAAATAAATGTGCATCCTTATTTTTTAATATTATTTATTTATTAGATTTTTGTCCCATACTTTACAGAAGAGTTCAAAACAGCAATAAACATTAAAAGTGAATTTTAAAATGTGAACAAGCACAGAGAAATTAGGCTGTTATTTGAACATTTAAGATATATTTAACAATTTAGACAGTTTCCCTGTCTTAAATCTGATTCAGAATCTTACACAATCAACATGCATTATTACTGAAACTTGCTAAAAAATATAAACATTATTTATTTTTCAATTTTACCCGGTTTGCTTGCATTAATAAAGATAAATTATGATTGCTGTAAAGTAAATAGCATCCTAATGCAATCTCGTTAGAATTCAAGCTGTAAAATACTTTTTAAACATATGTGACTATCAGCAACAATGACTCATGAATATGCAGATTCTTCACTTTTAATATATTTTCCTTGGAGATTGCATAACATAAATTGAACAGTTTTAGATAACAGTATTGTTTTGTAAGAGAACTGCTATTCTGCTTTGAGACGGATTATGTTAAAGTAGCAGGTGAAACAAAACCAAATCAGTTACAGCAAATAAAAGAAGGCATTTTCCAAGCTTTAAAAAAAGTGATCAGGACCCAAATATTGATGGCTAAGCCTCAAAAACCAAATGCACACTTTCCTACTTTACACTTTCTGTAAAATAACATAGGGGAAAAAAAACTATAAATCCTAGTTTATCTAGAAACCATCAGCCATTGCTCTAGGTCAGCCAGCATGGTATGTATAAAATGCACTTCCTGGCTAGTTTATAAGAAAGGCTAAAGATAGAACAACTGTGTAAGGTAGGCAGCCATCTAAGATGATAGAGATAGACAAACAGACAGATAAAAAGGTAAGAAGTACCTGGCTGGATTGGACTACTGGGTCTAGTGGCCTGCTGGATTGGACTGTTCTCACAGTAACCAACCAACCGCACAACGAGGTTCATTAGTCTCCTACCAGATGACCTTCAGATGCAATCACACCATCATCAAGACTAAGAGCCACTGAACCCCATGACTTCTGTATATTGGCCCAACTCTGCTTTGAGGCCATCACAGTTGGTAGTGTAAAAGTAGGGCTTCAACAAGTGTTAGACTGAGTAGGTAAATGAGCACAGCTTTACATACTCATGTTTTACAAATCCTACTTCTTACGTCTCTTTATTATCTATCTTAGCTAACTGTAGTATTCAGAATATTGTTGTAAAATTGATAATAATTTTATGTCTTTGAGTATGTGTGTGTGATTTGCCTTTATTTTTTATTGGATGGGGAGTTCTGTTTAAGTATCACAAAAATATTACACATTAAAATCTACCATCCAAGATGGATCAGCTCAACCCCACTGAAGTCATACTGTTGAAGTCTAATTGGAAAAGTATTTATCGCTTCAGTTATAATGTGCCTGATAGCATGGGGAAGGTAAACCTGTTACCAACCTGTTACACGGTCCACAGAGTGTTCTTTTGTGTGATAACTAGGAAAGAACTGAAAGAATGTGGTGAATCTCTTGTGGAGGGGGAGGGAAGGTGAAATGAAACTGATGAAGTTGAAATGAGCTAATGGTATGACAGGAAACAACTCAATTCAAAAAGAAGTTGAAAATGGCTAACAAGGAAAAATAGACTTCTTAGATTCCTGAAGAAATGCACGTGGTGACTCACAATATCTGAAAGGAAGAGGGCAACAATCGGCAAAGAGATTGGTCTACCCAACACAGTTTTTCAGAGGAACAAGATCCCAAGAAGAGTATAGTTGCACTAGCCACAAGAGGGTACCAACTAAGCTAAATAAAACCCTTGATTAACCCTAAGGGTAATTTAGAAATAGATATTCTCTTAGCAACAGCTTAAGATAGACTTACACTGTAATAGTAGCTAATGTATTATTGCTGCTAGCTAGGAGATAATTAACCTTAGAATGGTAGACGATAAAGCCATTTGCAGCATTCCAACTTCTTTGAAAGCAGGCACGAGGGATCTGTTTCTATGCTTTTTCTGAATCCTATGTGAGTAGTTATATTAAAGTATCAATCTCTCAGAGAAACTAATATTTTTCTATATTGTGTATGTTACACATAAACAATAAAATAAATTGTACTGGTTGCCAAGAAGGTTCTTGTACACTGTCTTTTTTCTCTCTGAGTAATCTTACGAGCCCTCTCAAAATGTACAAGACTCAGCTATATCTGCATGCCTGTTGATATCTGCACAAGCTCAATCTGAATATCAAGGTCTGAGTTTAATAGAAAGACTGCAGGTGATTCAAGAGTAAGACAGGACAAGTAATTCTATTTCAGAGTCTTAATCTGTACTTAGATATAACGTCAATATACCTTTATATGTCCTTTCTGTGATCTGCTCCTTAGTACAGTTATTCAACCACAGGGTCTCACATCTGATTTCACATTACTGGAATGACTCCGTTAGTGATATGGGCATAAATTTAAGAGTCATAAGAGTTAAAACAAGACTTTTTATGAAAATGTTTACTATTAAACCTTATCCAAACATTTATTTATAGAGGCAATACTCTACTTAAATTTGAGGAAAGTGTGTATCCCATAATAAAACCATCTACTGGGTACAAAATAAAATAAACACAATATTTATTATAGGCATCAATCATAAAACTATAAAATAGACTCCTTGTAATTGCAATTACTTTTTTTAAAAAAATCTGTGTACTAAATTACAGCTTGTATCCATCAGTGTCCTTCTACCACTAAAATCAACATTATCAGTAGATTAAATGTTCTCTCTTTCTACTATCCTTCATGCCCCAAAATCTCTTTTGTGTTTTTCTGACACAAATAATGAACCCAGAGGAGATTAGGAGCATACTGATCCTATTAATGTTAATTGACACTCTGACACTCTCTATATGTTTTAGAAATAAAGTTCCTGCAGTTCCCAAGCAGCAAAAATTTCAATTGATTGTTTAGCATTTCAATGTAATTGCATTATAAGGTCACTCAAATGCTAGAATATGAACCCACAGCAAAACCACCAGTATGTGTCCTCTATAACCTAAGACAGACAGCATATGAAGCAACATTGCCTTTTTCCTATTATTTTCAAACTCAATTAAATGCATCTATGATGTCAGTTTTCATGGAAAATAGATTATGTTATGGCATTTCACAGGTAATGAAAAAATAAACACCACTTTATCACAATTCCAATATGTATTAAGCAGAAAGTTCTCACAACAATACTCTCTTTTTTACTTCTCACTGTACAAATCAATTGTAAGTGAAATTCTAACTTTGACAAGCTGAGGAATAAATGTAATTATTTGGTTCCTACTTTCTTTGATAAGTGTTAGATTTGTACATGCCCTAGAGCTAACTGATAATGTGAATTCTTGCAGTGTTCACTACTGATTCTTTGCCCAGAAGCCCAATAAGAACCAGGGCTGCAGCAAAAAAGTGACACATATTGTATGGTAACTTATTAAGATGTTTTGAGTAAATGAAATGATTTACTCAAACTAGAATGGAGCTTAAATTACATTAACACATTTCCTCTCAAATTTGGGGCCAGGTTGACTCTCATCAGAATTGTCTACTTCTTACTATGGTATAAAGACAAGACAGGATTGAGATGCCTAAATGCTTTGTGATGTACAGACTTTGAATATGCTGAACTGATGCTTAAAAGATCTAAATAAAAACTACTTCAGAGAAGCAGTCAATAGAAACAAAATTATACTTTATTTAGGAAATGTGAAAGCAATTTCCCATTTTACCACTTAAAATGTTTATTTATGAGTGAACAATTGGTATATATTGCCACTTCTGTTAAGATTACAGATCCGTGTAAACTTGACCCACATCACTGTTTAAGTACATAGTACAGATTCAGTTCTATTATCTTTTCCTCTTTTTTTAATGGCAGGGACATTTATACATAGTTATCTACTGCTTTACTATAAAACTCTTAGAAAATACTGATTGATCCACATTGCATTCTGCATAAACCAGACAATTTCTGTAAACATGTCTAAAAAAAATTCTACCAATATTGCTATGACTCACCATGTGTTTATTGGTTCCTATAGATATGACACACAAGGTATTGAATTAAGACATCCTAAGAATTGAACTGGTCAACTGAATTTCTCTCATGGATATTAAACTCATTCCACTAGAAGTCTTTCCAATGGTTGAACCTTCTTAGGTTTTAAGTGATGGCAGACAGCAAGGGCCAGAATCTGCTTCTAAGTCCAAGAGAACTTCTGTGAGCATGTTCAAAACTTAAGGTTCCCACTAAGTTGTAGTTAGTAAAGCGTATGCCATGCTTCATTTTGCACCACAATGGATCAATCACTTCTCCCGTTAACAGCATTGAAAATCTTTCTGGCCTTTTAAAAAAAATACAGTACAAAGTTCTGATTAAAGAATGGCTGATAGCAACTCAAACCATAAAATGGTTTGGCTTGTCAAAAAAAAAATTTTTTTTGTTTGCTGATCTGTTGTTTCAACCTCAAAGAAATAAAAGTGATGTGTTTCTTTTTTTTTTTACTCTGCTTTTTAAAAGGACAAGATAATGGGGTGCCTGCATTTTCTCTTCTTTTAGTGGTTTTCTTAACTTAAAGCCAACCTTCAATGAATTCTTTCCTTCACATGTTTTCTGTTGTTGTCAAGCCCACATGCAGGCATCTTTTATATTCCAATATAGCAACTCAGAAAACATGATCACACTGTACCATGATACTCCATAAGGTTTTGAACCAGGAGAATACTTGAGAATAAAAACTTATAACATCAGCAACCTTTGCTCCACTGATCCAACAGACTGTAGGAGGGAAAGGGAAGAGAAAAAAGGGAAGAAATTAAACAGTTTTCCAAGCCTATGCCATATAAAAATTACTCATTATTCCCCCTTACCAAGGCTGCCTTTGTTGCCCTTCTTGGAAAGAGGGAATAAATAGTTTCTTCCAATTCTTATCACACATCACCCACTTCGTCAATTATCACCTAACATCACCATCACTGCCAGAAGGGACAATAGCCAACCACTGAAGAGACTCCCACAGTCTTCCTGTTCAAAATTGCCCATGTGGGAAAGACATGCTCACTTCTAGTAAAGAAAACAATGTTTTTAATAAGAAAAGCTAACCGCAAAGAAGACAGTTGAAACTTCTTTTATACAATAATGTCCAAGGCAACCTAGGATGAGAATTCAGCAGAGCAAGGCAAATACAGACAAGTAACTCTCTGCCATCCTCGACACACAGACAAGATTGCAAGCTGAACAACAGAAATCAGAGCCGCCTGCATGATCAATACAAGGCATAAAAGCCATGGTTCCAAATATGGAACATGCCTGAAGCATCCTTTTTTTATACACACTGGAAACACGTGGGATTATTTTCATAGGTTAGGCAAGCATTCCACTAAACTTCTTCTTCCCCTCATTTGATCATCAGCTATTGCAAGGGCTTGTAGAAGAAGTATCTGCAAGCAGACTACTTGGAGACAAGAATTGGCTGGTTAGGCGGCTTATCAGAGTTTTCTTCAATGACAACAAAAGTATTACTGCTAAGCTCAGAAAGGGAAGCTTTTCTAGACACTAGTAGGCCAACTCTTTTCTTCTAAGTCTGAGCAGGAAAGCTAGATAATTAATTCACTTGGATTATGATGATTACCCAGAATTATTTTTAAAAAACCTTTTGGCACAGAAGTTTCTTATTATCTGCCTGCATTTGGAATCTTCCAAAACACATTTAGACATCTTGGTCTAAAGCTGAAAACTCCCTGAATTTTGAAGATTTAAACAATGATTTCCTGGACTGTATTAATTTCAATGGATTTAAGTCTATCTAATATTTTAGACTGCAGTTTATATTCTTCCTCCAATATATAATCATATTATCACTTTTACACTTAACAGTGAAGCATTATTGCATGGGTAAATTTCAGTCTGCCATTTACCAAGCTACTTCATATTTACATTAATGTGACAGCATGCTAACATTTTCTTGCCAGAATCTGGCTTAATGTTCTTGTCCCTTAGTATGTGTATGTTTCAGTTATCTGAGATATTTTCATATTAATAATCAAGACTGCTATTAGGTGGAATTCCTCTGCATGATCCTGTAAATGTTCACCAAAGCCCTCCTTCCCAAGTAGCAATTAGCTGACCTTAAACAGGGCTGCCAAGCAGCCCTATATGTAATAAGTGCAGAGAAATAGTGATGTTTTGCTACTGCCATGAGATAGGTCTTAATAGTGGCTCTAACCCATGATAGGTATCCAGCAATTTTCCAGCCATCTGCTGGCTCTTTTCAACACCTTCAACTCCTCCATGAACCACAGGGAATACCAAGAGAGGGCACATGGGCTCTGGACACCTAATTCCAGGCTGCTCCAGAGCTTCATAGGTATTTATTCTCAGTAAATCCTATAAACAAAAGTCTTTCCTCAAGGACAATTTTCTGTGATTATGTTGCTTCTCTTCCGTCATCCATCAAAGCATTACAAACTTAGAAAAGAGAACATGGGAAGTACAATTCTTTTCTGTTTTTTTTTTTTAATTATAAATCCCAAGTTTCAATGCAGAAGCACATCTAGTTTTAGAGTGGAATTTAGTCCATCAGCTAGGATTGTGCAATTTATTGAATATAGATGGTTGATACAATGCTAGTGAAATATTTTAGAAAATTGTGTCAATTTTATTTGATTCAAAATGTGCAATAAAGTAGCAATAGCAATAGCACTTAGACTTATATACCGCTTTACAGTGCTTTACAGCCCTCTCTAAGTGGTTCACAGAGTCAGCATATTGCCCCCAACAATCTGGGTCCTCATTTTACCCACCTCGGAAGGATGGAAGGCTGAGTCAACCTTGAGCCGGTGAGATTTGAACCGCCGAACTGCAGCTAGCAGTCAGCTGAAGTAGCCTGCAGTACTGCACTCTAACCACTGCGCCACCTCGGCTCTTATTGAAAATTGAAGTAGATTCAATTTTCTTAATCTTGTTTAAAAATTGAGATTTCTGATTTGAAAGCCTTTGATCTGATTCAGTAATTTGATCTTAACTATCAATTTGGAAAAATCAGTTCAGTTTGGGGATTTGATCGAACTGAAATCTCTAAATTAAATATTTTCAAGACCTACCAGTAATTCAATGTTTATAATTCATTTGCTATGCTTCAGTGCTTCTTATTAGTTCTGACAAATCATACAAAATCTGAGTAACTGATATAAGGAAATAGGTTTTCAAAATATCTTCAAGGGTGATGATCAATTTAGCCTCTATTTTTCCTTCATGGAAATCTGGTTGATTCTTGAAACCTTAACCCAAATGAAATCTACCATCATCCCCATTCCATCCTTTAAATGAGTAAAGGGATATTGATTTTAGAATTGAGTAAATGAAACAATTATTGTTTATTTGTTGAAAGACTGCAATCTAGACAAATAGGCCTATACATATTATTTAAATATTTAAAAAGCAAATGCAAATAATGTTTAGCTTGAATAGGAGTCCACACATGATTTTTTTTCTCTTTGAAATGAGACCCTTTATGCATTCTTCTTTCCTCTACACTTGCAGAGAAATTAAATCAAGCTTAGAGATCTTAGATTGTTTTGCATAACAACAACAGGAATCCCTTTTACTGCATTAAGCACATTGCCCAGTACAATATTCTTGTTTCAGTGAAGACAGCATTTTAAGCGGACAATGAGCCTCAAAAGACTTGACATTTCTATTCACCAAGTGAGGGCATGCAGTTCTCTATTTCAAAGAAGAACTGTTCCTTCAGGGCATGGCAAACTAGCAAAAAAAAAAAAAAAAAAAAAAATACAAAAAAAAAAAAAAAAAAAAAAAAAAAAAAAAAAAAAGTTTCAGGAAACACTAGCCAACCTATAAAATATCTTTTTTTCAAATATATATATATATATATTTGGCAATTTTTCTGGCTTCTGTAAGTCACAAAGCAACACGCCTTAGTCCATTAGTATGACAGGTAGTGTTCTTACTAACAACTGCTTTTTACTCCTTCTGACAAATGTGTGCTGTGCCATAGTTGATGTTTGTGTAGTAATTAGGACTGATGGATAGGGACGCCAATGCTGCCGAAAGTGCCCCCCGATTTAATGTGAACGATTTGTCAAATGTGCTACGATTGCATTGCTGACAGGCACAGCCAAGAAAGCACTTTGTCATCTTTCCACCAAGCAAGGTCACTCTGGCAGGGGATAGAAGGTTCCACCAATGAAATTTTCATGTTTATCGGTGATGTGCATGGCCTACTTTCAAAACTTGTTTATTTCCTTTTCAATGGTGATTCAAGTCTCCTCTGAGAAACTTGTTTTGCAACAGACATCTGTGAGGCTTTTTTGTTGTTGTTTTTTTTTAAGATAAAAGGCTATATGAGTAAACATGGCTCTTTGGGAACCTTCAGATCCATGGAAGAACACATTGCTGTTTCTATGGAAAGAAAGCTTTGATTAACATTTAAGGTTAAAATATGATCTGCTATGAATCGTAAATGTAAGTGATTCACAGGATGTGAAGAGGGATGGGAATGTGGAATCACTTTGTAATCATGGGCCCAGTGAGTAAGTTTTCAAACACGGAATAAAATGCCAACATGAACATCAAGCCCCACTGTCTCAATGCTAAGCTATTAAAATAAGCACTAATCCCAGTAATTTAGCAATATATGCAGATTTATTTTATATTCTAAGATAATGTTACTGGTGAAAAATTGAACAATTTTCTGCAAATGTTGGTAGCGTTATCACTATTGAAAATGACAGACATTCATACCAAAATTGCACTATAGGCAATTTCTGATCCAGCAAGTGATGATTTAAAAAAAAAATTTTTTTTTGTTGTATTTATTTTATCTATTAGCTGTTCAATTCCAATGGACTCATTCATTGAAGACTTTCAGAAATACTTTCAAAGCTGGTTTAATGGTCACTTGATAAGGAATGGCTATACTATGGTAATTAAAAGTGTTATTTCATGTTAAATAAAATCTATGTATTACTGATCAAAGCCAAACAGCAGGACGATTTTTAGTGAACATCTCAATGTTATTCAAACTGTGTAGATTCCTTGACTGTAGCATGTCAGGCCTAATAACAGCCAACTCTGAAAATGAGATCTTTATGACGTCTAACATAATAATACAATAATTGTATAATAGACTATTAGTAAACACAGTTATAGAACCTCGTAAGGCAGACCAGTAAATCTCCCTGAAGTTCCCCAGCAAAGCAAATGAGAAAGAAGAACAAACGAAACAAATTTTGAAATGAATTAGAATTCTCTGGTTAGTTTTTGGCAAACCACATCTTTCGTCTTCAGTTCTCATAGTGCTATGGAAATGACAGTGTTAATATTTGTGGATATATAAATGAATTCCTCTCAACATGCATGAAAACAACTTATTTAAGTTTCAGTATTATTCTGTAACATGTAGATATGATTAACAATAAAGGACTATATTCCTGGGCACTTGTGCAAATCAGCCAGTAAAAAATAGGCATAACTTTTTTTTACAATTTGTTTAACAGCATATAGTTCTATATGCTGAATAGAACTGGCAAGTAGTTCAGTTCTATCACTGAATAGAACTGGCAAGTAGCTGGTTTGCTTTTCATGTCCAGCTAGCCAGAATTGCCAGTTAAATCACACTGCAAATATTCAGCTGCGTGTACTTTTTTTCCTTCCATATTATGGTCTACTAGAATTGAAATAAAGACCACCTGAATTAATTTGTCCCAACTTTTGCACAATAAAATATTTTATTTTAATGGTTTACCAAATCATAACTTTTTTTTAGTTTTTAGTTTCATAGGAAGCATACTAGAAAACACCAACATTCAATGTCGTGTTAACCCTGAGGAGATCCACATTTGTGTCTACCCGCAGCCACAAAGCTTACTGGGTGACTTTGAGTCAGTCATTCTGTCTTAAGCCCAACCTACATAACAGAGTTTTTGCCAGGAAAAAATAGGGAAGACAGTGTCCAGATAATCCTCAGTTTATGACAATTGAGCCCAATATTTATCTTGCTAAGTGAGACAGTTGTTAAGTGAGTTTTGCCCCATTGTAAGACTTTTCTTGCCACAGTTGTTAAACAAATCACAGCAGTTGTTAAGTTAGTAAAATGGTTGTTAAGTGAATCTGTCTTCACCATTGAATTTGCTTGTCAGAAGGTCATAATGGGTGATCACATGACTCTGGGAAATATCATAAATACGAGTCACTTGCCAAGCATCTGAATTTTGATCATGTGACCATGGAGATACTGCAATGGTCATAAGTGCGAAAAGCAGTCAAAGTCACTTATTTCAATGCCTTTGTAACCTTGGACAGTCACTAAACAAACTTTTGTAAGTCAACGACTATCTGTACGCTAGCTTGTGCTCCTGTATGAAAACAGGAAGGAGAGAGGATGGAGGGAGAAAAGGAGGAACACTCTTGTGCGTGTGACCAAGCTAAAATATACTTTGGAATAGTATGGCATTGCTCATAAAATTACGTAAAAATGATTTCATATTAGTGTTATTAAAAAAAGTTACAGAAAGGTACATATGAAAAATCCATTTAAATTCTGAAAGGGATTCTGCAGAGGAAAAATAAAAACACCATGAGCAGCTGGGGATGATACTGATGACAAACACACATAGTTTTTATCTTTTTAAAAAAGAAATATTTACCAACTACCATTTCACTAAATCTAACTGGTTAATAAAAGCCAGTTAACAAAAAGTTTCAAAGCAGAAAGAACAAGGATATATTAAAATGTTAAAATGATTTAAAAATCAGGTGACTTTATTGAAATTAGCATATAACCCAAGACAGTTCCATCAGAATTTTACTATAGAATAGTAAAATAATAATAATAATATAAATTAGAAAAATGCAGATCTATAGTTTAGGTGTATGAGATGAAAAAGCTTAATACACATAAAATACATACACATAAAAATCTATTTTCTCATTAGTTAGTACACTGGGATGTACTAGATGAATCATAGAGCATATTGTCATGGACATGTTTGTCAGCTAATGTTATGTAGCATCATCTTAATTCAGTTAAACTTTAAGTAAGAGCATAGCTTAAAGAAATGTTATTACCTTAAGCCAAATCACAAGCTGATTGATAATCTACTCACATACTGATATCAAGGACATTGTTTCAATCATGCTTATCAAATATTCAAGATTCATATTTCTGTGCTTATAGATTTCTTGCTAAAGCTGCTCACAGCACAGGAAATGATATATTGAACTATCATATATATCAGACATTTTCTGGCAAAATGCTTAATAGTGCTCACTAAATATTAGAAGGAACTTCCAAAATTGCTTAATGGGCTATGACTTCAGTCAATGAGTAGATTTTCTTCATCCATATAGTGCTTTAAAAAAAAAACACCTAAGTGCTACCCATTACTACAGAAAGCAGTAGAAAAATAAATATCATCTAAAGAAAAGTACAGTCCATTTCACCTAAAATCAAGATACTTATTTTTAAATTACCTTTCTATCCTGAAGTAGATGTGCAATGTGCTTTAGAGAAAAGTACATATAAAAATAATTATGCAGATACGCAGAGAAAGATACACACAAAGGGAGATTTAAAACAGGAAAACAAGAGTATTAAATAATTATGAATTAATAACCACATCAATTAGAATATTTTTAATACAAGAAAGGATTTTGAATTGTTTACCTATGTGCAAGTGGGAGTCAGACCACAAACATTAATGGCAGTTTTGCCATTTAATTCTTAGAACATCTAACATTAACTTAAAATAAAAGAGCACACAGTTCTGGGAGCATATTACACTGAGGTTGTTGGGTGGGGAACATTAACCCAACTTAGCAAACTGGGGGAAGGAATTCCACAGGCATATTAAAGAAATAATGTTTTCATCTCATTATGTCTATCTTCATAATTATAAGAAATTCATCACCTTCCAGATGAATATGACATATAATCATTTTTCCTGCATATTTTCACAGGAAACCTAACAAGATATAAATGCTGCAGAGTAATTTAGGTTATTTGCACTTCTATCAAGTGATGTATAAAAGAAACAGAGGTAAGTTAAAAATATGTTTAAATGCTTGATTCATAACCAAATAAATAACAGTTCTCTCTAAGGAATGGAAGAGCAAATATATTTAGATCTCCCATCAGAGCAGAAGGGAGCTTCATGGGTAAAAACAAAAATATCAATCACAGAAGCATCCACTTCCATCTCAAATGTCATCGCAACTTAAGGAACATTAATTCCTACATAAAGAAACATGTGCAAATACTTATCTTGCAAAGTTATCACAGAGTTTGAAATATACAGGGGAAAGATCCACTTCATATGCACATGCATTTAAATCGCATTCTCCTAAACAGCTGTTCTGTATTTTTAACTAAGATACATCCTTATTCACACAACCAGTCATACTTTCTATATTTATTAAGGCTTTGTTTAGAATACCTACTAAATTGAAGCATCACTTATCTTATGGTTAATATGATTCAAATTAGGATGCAATCTAATATCATCCAAATACATTTATAACGTCAACCAAATACACTTATTCAAAATGCCTCCCCTAACAACATCAATCATCTGTCTTAGCATACATTTATAATACATAAAAAGCTGGAAAAATATACAATTGATGATGGGTTTAGAGAAGTGAAAGTCGGGGAAGTGCAAGGGTAACATGTGCATCATGATGACACATGCTTGATGATGCTGTCAAGATGCTGCTGTCAAGATGCTGCTAGGATTGCATATTTGCATCACAACAGATATCAGACCATAATTGTGGCAAATGCATAGCAACTTTGCATACATGCCATCATTTTGTCATTATCACAGTTTGCTACAGCTACCATTTACACTGGTAAATAATATACATGGTACTAAAGCAAGGTTTTTTAATTACTCCATATAACATACTAAACCAAAATTACATACTGATGTATACATTTCATTATTATATCAGATACTGGTAAGCAATTATATTGTGGGAGCATGCCAAAGGTTTTAAACCTTTGAAAAAATGTAGCAAAGGAAAGTAACCCTGCCACTCTCATAAATCTTGTAATATAATTCTTCCTTTAGTCACATAAAGCAGGGGGCCCCAACCTGTGGACTGCAGCCTATTACCATGATGTTGCCAATTTGCAATCAGGCCATGTGAGTGGTGGGTTGGCACGCGCACGCACAGCCCAACTCATGCAAGCAGCAGGTGCCGGTGCTTGTATCCCCACTCACGTGAGCAGTGGACATGTGCACTCCCTGCTCACATAAAGCTGTGTGTGCGTGCATGCACCTGGCCCTCACACAAAACCATCCCCTCTTCCTCCCCTCCTGCACTGGGCCGCCAACCTGGAAAGCTTGGGAACATAAAGCATTTGCTTCAAACTTCAAACCAATATTCCATGCATTCTTAGTTTCAACAGTAACCATCCACTGTCACACAAAAAGGATTGTGCAGAATACTATATGGCAGGGTGAGAACCCACTGTAGTATCCAGCAAGCTAAACAACTGGAAAGAAGCATGTCCCTATGTGAACAATTGAGAAAGAATGGGTACTCACACGCACTTGTTACAAAATGTGTGTGCAACACCCAAGGGAGAGAAAAAGAAAGAAAGAAAGAGAGAGAGAGAGAGAGAGAGAGAGAGACAGAGACAGAGACAGAGAGACAGAGAGACAGAGGATAAGACAACTATATGACACACTCTGCCATATATCAAAAACATTTCAGAACTAATAGAATGCAGCTTCCGAGATCTGCAAGTGGGTATCACACACTGCCCAGAGGATACCACACAAAGACAAATCATGCATTGCAAAGATTGCTTGGAGGTCAGAGATATTCCTACTGTAATCTACCGGATCCCCTGCATGGATTGCCCCTGTGACTACAGGGAAGAAGCTAAAACTATCCGATTGCAAGAACACAAGTGAGCAGTCAGATGTGGAGACACAAACTCATTGGTAGCCTCCCTGAATAAGAACATACATGCAATGAATAAGAACATACATTCAATTTCGCAGCTATTAAGATGTTGGCCAAGCAGCTACAAAGGGAAATGATTGAAGCCTGGAAAACTGGCCCCTTGTCAGTCAACAGGAATGCTGATTTACCACCAGCTTATCAGGTACTTAGGAGCCAAGGACTTGGCAGCACAAGGAAAAAACAGCCAATGACTTAATAGCTGGCCATCAACACCCCAATCAACCAATAAAAAGCCACACACATCCAGGCACCACATAAATACCACACATGGAATATCCCAAAGCACACATTCTGGTAGAGAGAAGTTCCCTGAGGATGGACTCCAGCATGAGTCCAAAAGCTCAGAAGACTAAACCTCTGGTCCTGGTTTTCCAAACCTGGATTGGATCCTGCAAATAAAACTCTCTTCCCTCCTATTTAACATCTATATGAAACACTAGGGTTTTGTATCATCAGTATGTTGATGACATCAATTATGCCTATCTATCCCATGCTAGAGAAGTGATGATGTTCAGGTGCTGGTTCAGTGCCTGGAGGTTGTAAGAGCTTGGATGAGGAGAAACCAGCTACAAATCAATCATAGCAAGATGGAATGATTTTGTCCCCTGGGATCAAGAGAGCTGATACTTCTGACTCTGGATTGGATAAAACTCTCCTATACAGATCTGGTGTACAAATGAAGGTCCTTTTTGTCTTACCTCTCCTTCTGGATGAACAGGTGACAACTGTGGTCAGGAGGGCTTTGCACAAATCTATCTTGAATGCAAAGGTGTCCATTATTGGACTGGGAGTTCTTGCCCATAGCTACCCATGCCTTAGTCATATCCCATTTGGATTACTGGAATACGTCCTATGTGGGCTGCCCTTGAAGACCATGCAGAAAGTGTAACTGGTCCAGAATGCTGTGGCATGGTACAATTTTTAGTGCCTCATGTTTCACCTGCATAAGCCACACTGGCTTCCAGTTGCTTTCCAGATAAAATTCAAGATACTAGTTATCATCTTTAAAGCCCTACATGGCACAGGGCCAGGTTTCTTGCAGGAACCTCTCCGAGTGTATATGCCCACTCTACTAGGTTAGATAGGGTTCGTGCACTCCAGGTCCCCTCCCTTAAATGATGCCATCTGATGTGACCTCAGAGTCATGACTTTTCAGGGGCTGCCTCAGTCCTTTAGAACAGCCTGCCATCGAGACCAATTGGATCCCTAATATTTTAGTCTTCTGAAGGACTGCAAAGACCTGGTTCTTCTTCGAATATTTACTAGGCCGGAGGAGTTGACCTGTGAGCATGTTTGGTCTGGCACCTGAGGCAAAGGGTAACTTTGTTTTTAACTATGTCTTATAATTAAATTATTGTGGTTTATCGTAAACCACTTAGATTGTATGAAGTATAGGCCACCATATAACTCCTGCAAATAAATAAATAATAAATGAAAATAAGTGACAATATAGTGTCAGATGATGGCACTCTCGGGTCAGATGGCACTCAACATGCCACTGTGGAAGAGCTTAGCATCTTTCAAACGATTAATGGCCTTTATGATACAGCTAGATTAAAACCTTTCAGATGTCAAGTTGCTGATGTTGACATACAGGAAAAGAAAATCTGAAACTGCAAAGATAGAATTACAGTGGGAACATGTAAGAAACATGAACGCAGGAAAGATCAATACAGTGAAAGTGGAAATTAATCAACAATGCATTGATATCTTAGGCAACAGCAAATTGAAATGACCTGGATTTGGACAGTTTCAGTCTGAAGAACTTTATTTTATTACTTAGGACATAAAGTATAAAGAAGGATCTGTGTTGGTATCATAATCAGGAAGAAAGCTATTATTATCAGGATGGATAAGGCATCAACATCTTTGCTGCATAGTCTCACATATATTAGTAGCCTGGATACATTATCTTCTAGCTACCCTATGATGCTCACAGGCATCAGAATTCAGACAAAAGCTTCCCTGAGTATCTTCCTTATTCTATCCTGAAATGTTTAAAACGTTATTTTAATTTTAAATAAATGAATTTGGTACACTGTAAAACAAAGCCTAGCCCCTCCCCAAATCATCATCTTGTTCAGACTACCTTAAATTTCCTATGCATGTTCTTAGAAAATAAAAATGATGGGTAGCTATAACCTGAGGCTTTGTTCATAATTTTGCCAGCCTGCTTAGAAAAATTAATAAAGGCAAGCTTGAGCCTTATAGTGAGTATTCAAGGAGACCCTTTGTGAGAATGATCAACCATTTTGTGAATGAACAATCCCATGGTAATCATTTTATTTGAGTGCCTATTATGTTCTCAAAGTTCCATGCATTATTTGCTTCTTTTTGCTTCCTGATATTTACTTTGTTGCATGCAAAGGGACAAACAATTTTTTTTCTTACTCTTTTTTTAAAAATACTTCCTGGACTTTGAAACAAGCAGGCTATGTTGCTTGAAGCTGGAAAACAAAATAACTACAAATCATATTGAACATAGATGCCATGGTGTCTGTTCTCTTGAACTCTGTGTACAATAATAATAATTTGTGAGGCATTGCAGCAAATAAATATTTACATGTGACAAACAACATATATTATTGTGTGATTATGATACTGAAGACCTATATCATGTTAACAGAAAATATTAACTTTCTCATTCCTCAAATGCTACAAACTTCAGCTGCTTATGCAACTTATGCAACTTTTACAACTTAGTTTTCAATTTTCCCAAGCTATTTTTTAAAATCTGAAAAAGTCATGATTTTTGTCCTTCATGTAAAGCAGACATTTTTAGAATTAATGTTGTTTATCGATCTTTAATGCCACTCAGATACAAGTATGACCGTTCAAAGTTACAACAGATTCCCCCACCCAAAAAAAAAGCTATATACAAGCCTGTTTCGAAGTTATGAATTCTACAGAACCTACCCGGTCATTCCAAATGACCAGGCGGGTTCTGCTCTTACAAATGACCAGGTGGGTTTTGTAGAATTCATTTTCTTTGTAGAGACACTGCAGCATGCCCACCTCTCACTTCCCCCTCTTTCAGCATAGCCTCATTAACTTATCACAGCATGATGAGGCAAAGTTTGTGCTTTGCAGTTACTGCTGTGGTGGAGGAAAGAGTTACTACAGTGACTGAATGGAAAAGCATATTATGAAACGGGACCTGAAGAAACCGGACTCTGCTGATAAGGAGAACAAACAAGAAAGAGTTAAGAGTTAAAGAGGTTGTGCAGAGGAAGGAGAAACAGCTACTTTGTCTAGTCAAACAGGTCAGGTTTCACAAAACCAGCTGAGGATGAAAAAAAAAGAAAAGGATGCCACTGGAATTCTTCCATGTGGCCTAGCAAGATAGGCCTACTTCCCTTCCCTTCCCCCACCTCCTGAGCTCTGCAGATCTTCAGAAGGTAAGTGAGGGATTGTGAGGTGTGGAAGTGGCTGTGGAGACCCTAAGGATTGGAAGCAGAGGACGGGGTATCTCAGGGGTGGAAGTCCAAGCAAGGCATCCCAAAGCACCCCATGTGCACTTAACAATCCATGTATTTGTTTAACATATGCATTGGGGCAATCTAAGACGGGGCTATTTCACTTAATGAGTTTCACTTTACATTCTCCTGCCTTATAACTGAAATGGGCAGGTTCCATTATTCTCATAAGTCGAAGATTCCTGTATTACAAAATGTTTGGTATATTTGATTTCCTAACTTAACAGAAGTAACAAAGGAGGATTTTTTTTTTCATGTTAACATGAATTCACTAGATTCTCATTTGGCTAACTACTATTAGAAACAGAACATTATTCCTTAATATTTGTACTTTTCCCAATGACTTGCTGAAATTTTCTAATGAGGAATTATATAGTAGGAAAATCCACCCAAAAATGTGAATATTGGTAAAATTCACATTTAATAAATACGCTGAATTAGGAAATATGGGTGCATTTATAAAAGACATTCAAATGTTTATTATACAAAAAATATATTATTAGATGAAATTAACAGAATGTATATGTGGATTTTCAAGCCAACATTTAAAAGCAATTGGAAAACTGATATGGACATATGGAAGGAAAAAAAAAACTTACAGGTGAAAAGTTAAGAAAAAGTGAAATTGAAATTTCCCAAACATCCTTATTGAAAGATAATTAATATATGTGACTTACTGTCCCACTTACCTATCTTATTTTCCATAGTAAGCAATTGTTTTTCAAATACCAGTTACTATCTACCTTTAAGTATTCAGGAATGCTACAAACTACCACAGATATATGAATAGCATGACAGAAAATTCTTGGCACTAGATCGTTATACTTTCTATTAAAGATACAGTATAAGCAAAGAAGAAAACAGATAACATGTGTCTTAAAACTGTTTCCGTTCAAATAGCTTTTATTATTGCTAACCCCCTGTTATAGACAAAGCAAACAATATCATGCTGGAACAGTAAATCATTGTTAGTGTGCTACACTGTTAATCCATTCTGCCAAGGACTTTGATATAAAGCATTTAAAATAGCCTATTCCTCATTTTTTTTAATATTTTAATGAATTTTGAGAATCTCCACAATGCCAATGATAAAAACATAGTCTTCTAAATAGGTGAAAACACAACCGTATTTTTTGTATTTTTACAATTAAAGAAAAGACAAAGTGATTATTTTGCTACACATTCATACTCAGCTGAACCTGAAGTATTATTCCCCCCCTACAATTCTAAAAGTATTTTCAGACATAATTCTAAATCATAGGTAAATTCTGAGAAACCTTGGGTGCATATATTATCGTGTCCATTTACATTTAACTTCTAAGTCCTGTTTGCAGCAAATCATAATTCACTGATTTATAGTCAAATAATATATTATGTCTGCTGGTAACCATCAAATTATCATATACCTACTTGGGTATAATTGCAAAAGGCAATTGCAGTCGTCAGGTTGGTTCCAAGGACATAAAGTCACTCAAGTTTCATGAAGAGAAAGAGATGGTAAGCATAAGCAAAATACATTGGAACAACCACTTTCATTTATCCATTTATATGGAATGATGTGTACCATTTTAGCCCAAAAAAAATCCATAAAGATTATTTGGTCCCAAAATTCTTATTAGCTCAAATAACATGTGGGCCAGTTAGCAGCAGAATCAATGTAAACAGAGTAAGTTAGATATAGGATTAATTTGAAATTGCTCCATTGTCCCCTATAGATATTTTTTCTTGATATTGCATTCTGTACTTATTGTTATAAACTAAACCATACAACTACAGTGCTCAAAGTTGAAATAAACATCGTAAAGCAAACATTTATTTTGTTATTTCAGATAACTGCTCAGGCATACACACAGCACATGAAAGGAAATGTATTTTTAGCAACTACATATCCCATGATGCACTGTGAATATACATGAATTGATTTGTCGATTTCAGTATTTTAAATGATCACTCCACAACACAGTTGGCATATGAATATTTATTCATAGCAAATCTGCTTTTTTCTGAGTACCTCTGTTTCCTATTCCCCATTTCAGAAGTGATTTTTTTTAGAGGAAGAAAGCCTTCTGTATAAAATTCTGACAGCTCTATATCCATTGGGTTGGTTTGATCTTATAGGTTTATGCAACTATTGTTCCTTGATAGGATAAACATTCACTAAATCTTTTCAAAAGGAACAAGAAAAGATGCTTGTTCAATAGCTTGGTTGCTCAGGAATGCATAAAAGTCTTCTTTCCTACACGAAGACCACAGTACTCCAATATTAAATTAATTCACATTGTTTATAGGAATGCCAGTATCACTAGAGAGGTCAAAAAGGATTCTGAGCTTATGCACATTACTGAGGATACCTGAAAAAAAAAGGGGGGGGGAACCTGAAAGGACCATAATGGGATTTAAAAGCAGAACTCTAGAAAATCACATAATAATTAAGTAGATATCACTGTTTCTTTCAAAGAACAGCTTAAAAATCACATTGAAAATAATAGAAATGGCTGTAATTTTCACTGTGTATGTGAATTGATGGAATAATATATACAACTATTTTTTACATCTGATCAAAAGAATTTCACCACTTGATTTCACCAAAAGAAAGGTAAAGTAGATCTACTCTGTTCAGTTTAATGAAAAGTAGGTGGGTTTTTTCTTTTCAGATCAATGTATTCTTGTAGAGAGGATTAGGCCCTGGATTTCTAGGTAAGATCATCACAAACCTTCTTTCAATGAGCCAAAAGCTCAAGAGAGTACTTGGAATCTAGGAGGACATATTGTTCTACAACTAATTGTCCTACTGTCCTATTGTCCTCATCTATCTGTATTCACTTTGATTATGTTTATGTTTATACCTATACCTGCTATCTTGTACATGTTTGACAAACAAACAAACAAACAAATAAATAATTGTTCTTTTCTCCTATAAATCCCCCTTTGGGGAGAAGCATAGATCAATTCCTCTTGCTAACTCAGCAAAGGCTACTGCTCCCAGCTTTAACAGCCCACAACAATAGCAATAGCACTTAGCACTTAGACTTATATACCGCTTTACAGTGCTTTACAGCACTCTCTAAGCGGTTCACAGAGTCAGCATATTGCCCCCAACAATCTGGGTCCTCATTTTACCCACCTCGGAAGGATGGAAGGCTGAGTCAACCTTGAGCCGGTGAGATTTGAACCGCTGAACTGCTGAACAGTCAGCTGAAGTAGCCTGCAGTACTGCACTCTAACCACTGCGCCACCTCGGCTCTTACAAATAAGGTCAAGTATTTATTTACATGATAACCCTTCTCCCAGAATCTTCTCTCCGTCTTGATCTGAAAAGGATGCATAAAAACATACAAAAGACATCAGAGCTATTAAAATGGATATTGTATTCAAACAGCTATTGCCCTGATGAAAACTAAGATGGTAGCAAATTTATTGCAGTGCATCTGGTAAGTACAGGGCATTAAGTTTCAGTGTTAGTCAGCTGTTGCACAACTCTTATACCTATTTAAATAGTCTCTCACTTTTAAATAAACTGTATAATAATCTATAGCCACCTTTTGTAAATTTTTATTCACACTCAGATATTTTAGAATATTTTAGAACAATGCTGTAAATATTAATAGACTATTTTAGAACAATGCTATTAATATTAATGGAAACTTTCAGAAAAGAAAATTCTAAGGGCAGAAAAACCACTTGATTATATTTTCTGGCATAGAAGCAGTACATACCTTTCAGTTTATTCTTAAAAACTAAAGGAGCTACAACATCTTTCTCCTGTGTTGTTAATAGGAAGTAATGGCAGAAACCAGGAGAAGCATTAAGTCATGAATTTTTAAAAAGTCATAGATCATCAAGCAATCAAGAATTAATTAAAACAGTCATCTTCAAATTCTGGAGTGAAAAGCCAATTTTATTTTTAAGTTTAGCAGACATCGTGTAACAGTTGTGGAGTTGTATAGAAATAAACTTCCAGTCTTGCTATACAATCCTTTTCTTCCCCATACATAGATTAAAATAAACATTTTGCATGTTTTATTAATTCCTAATTTCTTCTAACTGATCTGTGGTAGGATCTTTGCTGTGCTTATCAATAGTGGTGATAGCTGTTTGTTTCTTTTCACCAGATCATTCAGTTACAATATTATGCAATTCAAATATTTTATTTCAGTAATTAATATTCAGCTCACTGGATAACCAGTTGCTCTTCTCTCAGCCCAAGCTACCACAGATGGTGATTGTTGTTGTAAAAAAAAACAAAAAAAGGAGGAAGGAGGACTATGTAGTCTACTCCAAACTCTTGAATGAGAAGTAATAAATAAATCTAATAAATAAAGTGTTAATCTTCTACAAAAGCATCTTGTTTATTTTCAGTCAGTCAAACTAGTCCGTGAAAATCCAGTAACAATGAACAGGGAAAATAGCATCTTGATATAAAGTACCGTAGGGTTTTTTTTTTTCAGAACCAAAATCCTGATAGATTTCAGTCTGATGCCTTAAATACTATGGATCTTTGTAAATCAATGCCTTCCCTTTATATTTTTACCTATCTTTGAACAAAATCGATTAATGTTGTCTATAGTTTACACTAGACATTATTAGAATAACAGTGACAGGGGACCATTCCAACCTTTAAACTAAAAGTTAAATTGACCTGGGAACCTTAAAAGTACAAATCTAAAGCTTTCTTCTGAAGGAAAACCAAGTTAGAGTTGTGTATGGTTCTTAGTGCCAGATATTCAAGCTGGCTTTAGAAAAGGCCAAGGAATGCAGCACATAGTATGATGTACACTGGATAACTGAGAAAGCCAAAGAATACCAAAAAAAAAAGAAGTCAGTATGTGCTTTATTGATTATAGAAAAGCCTGCAATTATGTCAATCATGTCAAGCTGTGGAATGTACTTAAGAGAAATCCCAGAAAATTTCATTGCCCTCATGAGAAATCTATATACAGGTCAGGAAGCCACAATACGGACAGAATACAGTAAAAGAATCTGGTTCCAAGTTGGCAAATGAGTGGGACAAGGCTGCATGCTCTTCCCTTATTTATTTATTCATCCTTCCTGCTGAATATATATTAAGTTGGATTAGATGAAGACAACTGTGGTTTTAAAACTACAGGAAAAACTTCAATATACTGATATCACTGTTCTGATAGCTAAGAATGCAAAGGATCTGCAGTATTGGATGTCAATGAACATGGTGAAATAACGGGACTAAATTAAATATAAAGAAGACCATACTAACAGCAGGTACAACAACCAACCTTAGAAGTGATAATGAATATACTGAAGTAGTAAACAGCTTCTACTAATCATTAACAGTAAACGACGAAAAAGTCAAGAAAAGTACAACAGACTAGCACTTGGTGAAGTAGTCATGAAGGTCTTGGAATGATATTCATGTACCATGATGTGAATTACAAAGATCAGAATCATGGAGGCAATGGTATCCCTTGTGTCACTTTGACTTTAAAAGTTGAATTTGTGATTTATCACACAACTTAATTTTACCACAATTTTTGGTTTGGTTGTACATGCTGGCTCCCATTTATGGTATTTTATTTGTATAGCTTGAGAGCCTTCCTTGAACGGTTTTTCATATATATTATTATTTGTTAAATTAATAATTTATGGGCATTGTTGTAAAGATTTATCAACTAAAATTAGTAATTTATCTGCCAATTACAGATAAAATTCATGTATTTGACATACTGTATTTTGCCACACTATTCTATTAAATGATGAAAACTCGGCCAAAGAATTCCTCCCCCTCCATATACCCCACCCCACCAAAAATAATGGACAGTATATCAAAATAGAAAGCAACCACTTTTATATATACATTCTTTGAATTACAATTCCTTAAAACAGTGAATGGCCTATTCATGATGTAACCAAGTAAAAGAGCTAGGTTTCTGCACAGCAGGAGTCATGTCATAACAGCAGGAGATGCCAAAAGCATTAAAGACTACATTGCAAAGGACAGAACTGGAATTTGTGGCTTCTGGCATGAATGATAGCATTTTAACGTTTGGGTGGCAAGGTTTTAGTATTGTTTTCAATAATAAATTAAATGCTATTCTTAAAACTAACATTCTTGGACTGCAATAATTTTACTGACTAATACGGAGTAGGAAAAATACATTATTATACACAAATAACCAGGAAGTAGGAATATCAGGGAATTATATCCCACCCCTAACTTTTTGTTTGCTGCAAATCTATTGGAAACCTAAATTTAAGTTCTCAGCTGTGTGAGAATGGACTACTTTGGATGTAAGGCTAAATCAATTGTACAGGAACATAGAAAGCTTAGCTTTCTTCTCTGCCACTCCAGCATAGGGAAAAAGAACAGTATAAAAACATTCACTTAGCTAGTTTAAATCATGTAAGTAGCCAAATCTTAAGTATATTTACTGCAAGTCAATCAATTTGAAATCACAATATATGATTACTTTCAGTAACCATACTTAAATTAACACTTAGGGTTTGAACAACAAATCAAACTGGAATTAATTTAAGATGGAAAGCTAAGTGTATGATCTTGTGATTTTGCAAAAGAAAATAGGTATCAGCCCTACCAGATAAACCAGACAGAAAACACAACCAGATGAGCTAATTCTACATTATTGTAAGGTTACATTAACAGAATCTTGCAAGTCTGAAAGTACAAATCTCTCAACACTTTTAATAGCCTGAATAGTTAGGGTGGGTTTATTTTTCTGACCATAAGCAACTGCAGGCTACCCCCTTCTCTTGTCCAATCATTTCCTAGACACAGGAGTGGGTTCCAACTTACCTCGCTGCCGGTTCGCTCCCTCCCGCGCCTCATGGGTGCGCCTAGTGGGCGCGTACATGCTTCGCACGCACACGTATGCGCAGTAACAAAAAATCCCCCAAAACACAAAAAAACCAAAACAAAGCCGAAAAAAAGATGGCGACTGCATGCACAGTGCCGGAAGTCGGCTTCTGCGCATGCTCAGAAGGAAAGAAAAATTTTAAAAAATTCAAAAAAAAATTCAAAAAAAAAATCAAAAAAAAGATGGCGGCCTCCACGGACCGGTACTGACTGATCTGGTTCGGTGACATCACCAGTGGGTCACTACCAGTTCGGGCGAACCGGTCCGAACCGGGAGGAACCCACCCCTGCCTAGACAGCATATCTTTGTTTTACCCCTTGATGTCATTCCGACATACCACTACCTCAGGCAAGCTTCAGGGAAAGATCTAGTGAGCATTTAAACACTAAACCACTAGAATTGCACACCACCACTTCTATCTATCTTTTTCATTATGCAGTTTCAGATCCAATTCTAAACTGAATTATTTATGGAACATTGTCCATTTAGACTAGAATTCTCATCAGTGAAATCCTGGAATTTAATTATCTCTGCAAGTTCACAAGCAGAGCATGGAAGTAGCAACTACCTCAATTGCTTATGTACATCATCTATTACAGAGTTGCAAATATGACCTAGTAAGATGCTGGATTTGTGGGGGTATTTATTTGCCACAACAAATAAATTGTTCTGTACAGTACTGTTGTTATATGGCCTACAACCATTTGCAAAATTATGTGAATGCTGCTACTTAACTATAACGTCTTTCCTTCCTAGCCATTTTTTCTGAGCATACTTTCCCACTGATTTACAGTGTGAATATAGTATTCTCTCTCTCTCTCTCTCTCTCTCTCTCTCTCCCTCTCCCTCTCCCTCTCCCTCTCCCTCTGTCTCTCTCCCCCCCATCTCATTTAAAATCGGGAAAATGACAGGGAGGTCACTTTTGGCCATGAATAAAGAGAAAGAGTTGTATTTTTTTGTAACTATGTATATTATCAATGCTTGAAGACAGGCTTATACACCCTCCTGTGAAAAATGTATATGCTTTCAGTGTGTAAGTCACCTATATCAGTATTCCTAGATTTCAAAAATAAAAGAATTAAAACTGTGTTACTTGTATTTTACACAAATAACCTACCTTCTGTCATTCTATTAAAACTGGATAATATGGAATGTTATATTACAGGTTTGGTTAATTTTTATTTACATGCCTGCACTTAAGAGAATAAAACTGATTATTTTCTACTTTGTTCAAATTGTGTATCAAAGAGAATTACAACTGTTTCTTATCCTAAAATTATCTTTCTAGTAAAACAGACCATGAAAACACAAATCTACCCTTGAAAAAGTTAAACTCTATATATGCAACGGAAATGGCATGATCTGCATTTAGTCAAAAAGTCTGTAATATAGTGATTTATCTCTTCCAAGTAGTTCAATCTCTAAAGAAAAGATAGAAGTTGGCTGAACAAATGAAAGAAAACTCATCTCTTTTGTAAATGAGATGTGCAGAACATTAATATAATTTTATGATAAGCAAATAAATATATTGTCTTAAAGTTTATTATCAAGGAACCAGTAATAGGTAGGGATGCTGTTAAGGTTGCTATATTGTTAAAATCATGCTATTTATTTTTTGTAAATTGTGGAGTTATGCATTTAAATGGAGTTAAAGGTGACCATATCAATCATCATGCATTTAAACACTTATCCTACCACACTTATTTATTTATTTATTAAATTTGTATGCCACCCAACTCCCAAGGGACTCTGGGCGGCTCACAACAATACACACTTCCCTTCTTATCTTCAATTACTTTACTCCTTTAAAAGTAGACCAGGGCATAGATGCTTTTTTATAAACAATGTTGTTTATAAAACCTGAAAAATTCTGCCCAACACCAACCTTCAGAAGAAATTTTAAAAGGATGAATATTCCAATGCATAACAGTAATCTAGCAAAGTAACATATTCACTTTGGCTATAATTTCAAATGAATTAATGTGTATTAAAAATATACTTTTTATATTTACAAAGCACGATGAAAGTATCCCAATACATAGCATTACGAATGTCCTCTTGCAAAAACTTGACTGAGATCCCTCTCTTGCACAGCAACTGATTTACTAACAATGACAGCTTGGAACTATCCATCACAAGGCTGTCAACATTAAGAGGAGTTCTTTTGAATACCTGGCATGAGCTGTCAAGCAAACCAAATCCATGACAACATTGCATGTATCACCATATTGTTGAAGAAGTCAAACTCAGCCAAAATAAGGAGTAATCTCACCTGAATGAACGTTGTTGTTTTTTTTTGGTGGAGAACATAAGATTCAACAATGAAACAGGTAAGTAAAGAATCTGGCAATGCAGAATCCAACAACAGTGGTCCTCCTACACTAAGTCTGCAGGGTAGAATGCAACTTCTCACATCCTTACAATTTTACAAATGTTTTAAATGAACAATGATATAACAACATAACAAATAAAGTGGTGCCTTAATATTATTCTTGGTATAACTACCAAGAGTTTAATTTCTATTCTGTTTAAAAGTACAAAGCGTACAGAAAGCATGAGGTGGTTAAAGAAATGTTCCTGGTAAATTAAAAAAAAAATAGCAAAAAGAAAGCTAATGAAACCACCCTGACTGATGAGGGACTGAGTTACAAGTATTAAAAGAGATGAATTGCATTAACCCCTGCCCTTCCCCATTATATTCATTGCCCACTGAAAACAACAGAAATACTAAAATCCCACTCTCTCTAATGGGATGATAATAGGATTCAGAGGCCATTAGGGTAAAGGCAATCCACATTTTACAATTTAATAAGCTCCAGCTGAAGATTTGCATCCTAAATCCAACAATTACCTATTTAAGATTAACTAACCTTCATCCTGCCATACAGGTACGAAAAAAGAGAAGGAAAAGTGATATATTATTTGCAGTAACACAGTTTACTACTCTTACATCAGAGTACTCTGACTATGAAATATGTAATGGTTATTCTATTATACTCAGCATACTTTTTAACTCTAAACATCTGTTTTCTTTCTTTCTTTCTTTTAAATGGATCATCATAGGTAAAACAAGCTTTCAGAGTTTAGTATCCAGGTATTTCTTGACTGAGGAGGGAAAAACTCAAGCAAGCCACATTCTGGATATTTTTTTACACCATGAAGATATAATATATTCTAAGGAGATCTTTAAAATATGTTATTCTTTAAATGAGAGCAGTTTTGATGTTTCCTCATCAGTAAAATAAATTATGAGACCAATAACACAAGATATTCCAGAGCTAAGTTGCAATATTTTCAAAATCTTGAAGAGAAATAGAATTAGTGATCACTGAAAATAATGCACTTTTTTATTCCTCCAGATAGGGTCTGTGTATAAGATCTATAATAAAGTCATATTTCTTATTTTACAGCAATCTTTGGAGTGAATCAAACTTAAGTAGTGTTATGTTTAATCCTTTCCACTCTAACATTTTTTTCCTCAAAGTAATCCCCCAAAATGTGATTCCAATTTGAAAACAATGATTTTTGTTGCTGCACTTTTTCAAAAATAGATGTTTTAATCTTTTTCAGCTGTTAGCAGGGCAAAATTATTGACCCCTGATTCACAAGCTTCGCTTAAACAGGGGGATTTATTCTGTCAGTTAGAAACACTCTTGCAATCTACACTAAATATGCTACCTCTGATAAATGGAGCTAGGTAACTAAGATATTTCCATAACTATTTTAACAATGAGAATGGGAAAATGCAACACAGTAAAACTTAAATTCATATATAACAAGTCAATCTGATGTGTATACCTGGCATCAAAACATCAGTATAAGAGAGAAAACACTGCATGTGAATATATTCTTCTAACAGTTTATTAAATAGATAGCCCCTAAGAACATAACATGTTCCCTGTTAATTTTCTGAAAACAGGCATGGTTCTGTTTGCTGAATCTGTCAGTTAAATCTCAAATTCATCCTATCTTTATTAAAAAAAAATCTTTTTTGCAGGGACAGTCTTTGTTAAATTGCTATCAATTCAATCCACTAAAAAGACCTGTTGTACCAGAAAATAAGAACATAAAATTGTCACATTCATCCTGTAAAAAATTAATGAAATGAGCTCATTTGGATTCCTTTCCTAGGTTTTCTACCTACCGGAATGTTTTATCCCAAACATTCTAAAAGTCTTTGAGGACCTAAAGGGTAAGAAATCACAAAGTACAACTTATTTTGTAATTTTTAACAACTAATTACAATTTATACTTCTGTAAACATGTACCTACGCATAAAGTTTGAAGATTTATTAGGTATTTATCCAATACAAATAAATTAATTTATTATGAACATAATAAGCAAACATGACAGACCCGAGACTTTGTTACTTGCTGATGTTTGCTTACATCTTTGCTGATGCTGACTATTTTGCATCTTTTTTTCCCCTTTCCAGAATAGTTAACTTTTTCTAAAATGTTAAGCAATCTCATGTGGACCCCTTAGAAACTATTTTAATGACTGTCCATTCCTTACCTTCTAGTGACCTCTAGAGACTATTGTGTGATTATATATAGCCATGCACACATTTGTGTATAATCCGAAATATTAACTCAGCACCTTTATATACACATTTACACTCTGACACATACATTCTTCATAAATGCACTAACCCTAGTAATATTTCAAATTACTTATCTTCAATATTGCCAACACCTTGCAGAATATATGTTGTTGGCATATATTTCAACAAATGCAATATACCTTGCCTTTTTTTACAGAGGTGGTGGGCTAAAAAAAATTGTGATAGTGAACATGGGTTGGCTACTTCTTGGATTTTGCTCACAAAAGATGTAACATTTCATACTTTTAACAATCAAAATATTGTACTGAAAACTGTATCAAAGTATACAATTCAAGCATATCAAAGTATGGAAATTCTTTGAAGAAGGGATAATGTGTCTGTTGATGCTTGTTAAAGAAGGAAAGATACTGTGTCAGATTTTGCAGTGATATCTTGATAGCATTTGTGAAGAGACTCTTCCAGAATGGTATTAGTTTTCAATCAAAGAGAAACAATGATAGATGTCTGTAAGGAACTCCATGGTTTGCTCATAATAAAGCCTTTCCAAAGGGAAGCATGATATCCAGGAGAGATAATACAGTTATAGTACATTCCTGGAGCTTTACTAAAAACAGAACAAAGATTCAAAGGGTGTTTCCTTATGCAGGAAGAATTAATGTGTTCTATTCAAATGTGTTTCAAATGAAGAAATCAACAGTATTGATGCACATTTTAATCTGAGCAAGCCATAAAAAGATCCTTCCACTGCAATGCTTTGAAATGTCATCTGTTTATAATTCAACACTGATAAAAACAGCAGTCCTATAAAATAAAACAACCATTCATCTTAGTGAAACAGCTGTTGAAATGGGGCAAACCTCCCAGAAAATAATCCCTATTAGTGCAGAATTTTATAATATTTTATTTTGTATAATGTTCTTACAGAGTTTTACATCATACGGAACACTGCACTGCATGATGTAAATTTTACATGACTTTGGAACACTTACAAAATGCATGGCAAATTAAGAACGTTACAACATTACTGGAAATATTAATTGCTATACTTTTTGAACTATTTAAAGACCCCAAAACTTTCACTAATAAACAGTTTTAAAGCTGAGCTGATAAAAGGTATCAACTTCTAAACATAATATGCCTAAAGAACAGCTTAATAAACGGTACTTTAAAAAATCGTATTAAACATCAATGGCATAACTAGTATCTTTCTTTTGAAGTATCGATTAATCATTTAAATTATAATCATCTCTTATTCACTTACACTCGCATGCCTTTAAATATTCTTTACTCATAAATATACAACACAATCTATAGTGAAGTCCTATCTGAAAAATCAGTAAAGGGAAAAAAAATTAGGCACCTACGATACTGCTTATGTAAATATTGTTAAGATCAGATAATAGAAAAAAAGCCATTACAAATTGTAACTAAATCAGTAAAATCCCAGCATCTCTCTAAAATAGAATTCCATTTTAGAACAGAAAACAGTCACATTTAGAACTACTGAAATCAGTGATTCTTTTAGGATGTCCTAAACAGTTTAAAGCATCATGGTATATGATATTAAACAAAAATGTATGCAAACAAGTTTAAATTTGGAATCTTATCACATTATTGATATAATTTTCTGTTAGAAAATTTTCTCAGAACTTGTAATGTAGAACAGTTCTAAGACATGAATGACATGATTCTGAAAGTGATGACAAAGCATCTCCAAATTACACATACTTGAGTATGTTCTAATCAGTGATTAAAATTCATATTTAAATGTACTTATGTAAAAGGAATCTAACTGCTGTTCATTTGAATAGCAGAATACTACTGTCAAAGTCATTTTAGATCCTTTTAGACAAAGACAGATGTAAGTTGAATATCTTAAAACGTAAGTTGGCTTTAAAACTAGTCACATGCAATTATATTTATTAAAATAAAAGTTTGTATCCTATACGGTTCTTTGGTTAATAAACATTTTTTTCTTCCTCTTTCAGTTTTCACATATTCCACAACTGCTCTGGAAGGCTGAGACACTTTTTTATTGTAGAGGTGAGGGACATAATAGGGGCTAAAGGCAGAAAAAGGGAAAGATAATTTCTCTTGCATGTCACTTGTAAAAAAATGGCTCACTTGTAAAAAAATGAATTAAGCTTTTATTACTGCGTGTAACTGTATTATTGTAACGCAAACAGTTTCATGTTTGAAATACCAGTTGTTCTAGCAGGTATGCATTTGGGTGCATGCTTTAAGAGAAAGAAAGCTAATAGTAATTTCAAATGTAGCAGAAGAAGAAAGTATAGCCGACTTATATTTGGCTAACTAAAAAAAAATAGTATTCAAGATTTAAGAACTTAGAATCTATTTAATCGGTTCACAAAATCTGTATCAGCTACATAGAGCAAGCTATCATGAAATGCAGCTAAATACAAACATGGCTTAGAAGAGGAATAGCGCATTATATTCCAGAACCAATGATGTATTAAAAATTATTCTTCACTCTTTTGAATGTAGTGTAAATTGATGGCTTTGGGATCACTTCTAAAAAAAAATATATTCCCACAGATAGAGGTCAGTGGTTGCCTGAAATTGCATCAGTAAGTAGCTCTCTAGTTTGCTTTGTCATGTTATCAACATTTACTTACACAAGACTTGCAGGATAACACAGCACTACATCCTCCTCATCCATATATACTCTCCTTTTTTCACCTTCAGATTCTGCTTTTCTATATTTTTTATGTCCTATTAAAAACCTCACAATATCAACTTTAGTGCTGGCAGTCATGCATCCTTTCTAATTAACAATTTAGGTTTTCTGGTATTTTACAATGACTCTATTAAGTGCTCAATATTAATCAGAAAAGCCACTACTGATTTTCAATTCCATCAATATAGTGGCCACGGATTTTTAATTTCCAAACACTTGTACTGTTGCATTGGCAACTGGGGCCCATTTTTATAATGAATCTGAGCATTATTCCTTTAAGATCATTGCGCTTCAGCTCTTCCTCTGAGAAAATTTGCATGTTAAAGGGCTTTAGTATTCAGTGATGAAATGTTCTGCATAGTAATGTACAGTAAACTGATTTTACAATTTAAAATAGCAGACGTGCTATGTGCCTAACCGAGCTGTGATCATTCCAGCAAGTGTGGCTTCAGCTTTAATAACACCTTATAGAATGGTATGAAAATGTAATGATCTCACATTACTCTTCCATCAGCAGTCAACATAGTCAGGATCAGCAGTGTTCAAGATTTTTCTCCCCATTGCTCTCCTCTCTCTCCTCTTTTCCCAGCCAGTTAAGTGATGTTTCCTTTGCTCTATAGCAGCATCTACTGGATTATCCGTAAAATGCTTCAATTCATATTAATCACACTGTTAATGTTGAGAAGAAGCAAGTTAGCATCTGCCAAAAAAGGCTAGGGGAGGAGTAGGAGGGGGGAGAACTATGAATGAAGAGAAATTTGGTTTGACAACAGAGTCTTTACTATTGCCCTTGGGTTTAAACTAGCCTTGTTAAAAGGACTTAACCTTTTTGTATCTGTCTTTTAAGGGATACAAAGTGTTCCCTATTTACTGCAGATTACCATTCATTTTACTAATGCAATGATTATAATGTGAAAAAGTCATTTGAAAGGTTTGGTTCTTTGAATACAGAAAATCAAAGTCTGCATTCTAGGAAGATTTCAGGGTTTTTGTACAGGAGAAAATCAAAATTGCCTCATGTATTATTTAGCTGTGCTTAAACTGACATTTTTATGAAGAAGCAAAGTCAATTCTTTTGTTAAAATAAGTTAAAAATTTACAGTACTTACTATCGCATTGTACACTTTGCACAAATTTAATGTGTAATTATATTTGTTAAATTACCCTATTTTGTAATAAACCTGATTTTTACCTATGCTATGACTACCTTTCATTTATATTTTTCAAATGGCAGGGTTTTTTTACAAGAAGAAACTGCCTTATAATGGAGAGAGTTACATTTCTAAAATTTGACAAGAAAACATACCCTTTGGAGTTTTAATTCTATGAAAAATATTATGGATCATGTTACATGCTTTACAAAATCAATTATTTTTATATGTGTACTTAAATATCTGAGCACAGAATGCAACCACTATTCAGTTTCATTTCAAATATTCATTTTATTTTTTTAGTGTTTTTTTCTTCTTTAATCCCGTTTGTTATTTTCAAGTGCAGCTATTCCATGGAAAGGCACTACAGTACTAACTTTTCATCTCTTGCAGAAATTCTTTAATTTACTATACAAATCTGAACCATAACTCCTATTGATTTTTTAATATTTCCTATTTTAAGTTCTTTAATATAATTGTAAGTAAAAAAAATCTCTAAAGCATAGGAAAAAGGAGAGAAAAAAAGCTATACATAAAGTATTATCTGTATGTTGTATTCCACAGACCCCTATCAAGTTTGGAGTATCGTTACACTATCACCATTACATTTTTTACAAGCACACACTCAGACATAATGTAAAGACAACACAGAAAGGTTTTTAATAAAGACTTCCCAACTAATAAATATGGTTGATAATTTAAAAAAAACCACCCACAATTATCCAGTATATGATAACAAAATTTCATTGTGAGCTTACTTTACCTCTAACAGGCTAGCTACTTTCTCCTACAAAAATGTAAAGGCCTAGTTATGAAAGCTGGGGACACTTACAATGCATAAGTATGCTTCCCACTCCCCAATCCAAAGTTCAGACCTTGTGACTGGTAATTAGCCTCTCTCTGTGTTAGCCCTTATGCAGGAAATCCTTTATTACATCCCGGTGCACTTGTGGACATCACTGTCAGAGTTTCTCCATTGGACAGTTGACATTCAGCCACCGTTCTGATTGCTGCTAAGCCTGGATGCTGTTTGCATAGCCTGAACAACCCCTTTCACTGAAGACGGGGGACCGAGGGCTTATTTAACGTAAAGCGAACCGCGCCGTAGGTTGCAGAGCACTTTAGAAAAAACTGTCATGCTTTACCAGCGATGCTGGATTAACCCAGCCTCGCCAACACCTCCTAGCCTGAGCAGTTAGCCCAAATCCCTCTTGGAAAGCGCTTCAGATCAATTGGGCATCAAACTGCAGAATGCCCGCTCCCAGCAAGATTGCAAGCGGTGGAGATTTCCTCCAGCCCTGGGTTTTAACCTTCCGCCAAACTCCTGCTTTGTGTCCAGTAGTGTTTTTATAAAAGTCCAAGGTGAAAATAACAATTAAAGACAAGCGGGGCGTGTGCGTGCGTGCGTGTGTGTGTGTGTGTGTATGGAGGGGAGTCCTTCAGATCGTAGCTGCCTGCCACACAAACCCATTTTCAACTGAACCTTTAGTACGCTCCAATTCATCAGTCACTACAGGTACTTTACATCACGAACAAAAGACAACTGGCATAAGACCCTTGCTATCCTCCACCGGAGATATTTTCCCGGGCTGAAAAGCGTTGCAAACCAACAGCTTGTCTCTCTCTCCCCTCCACCGATCCTTCCCATTCAGGCACTTCTTACCTGTCTCGGTGGAAGCCTTCCTTCCCTTGTTAGCAGTATGAAGCATCTCTAGCTTCCCCAGTCTTTGCCACCGCTCGTAGATTGCACGGTTATTTCCCCCCTTCTTCTTTTTTTCCTTTCTTTTTTTGGGGGGTGGGGGGGGGAGGAAAATTCTTATCGAAAGTGATTAGCTTGGGGGGGGGTCGTCGTTCCTTTTAAGTCCCTCCTGCGGAAAGGAGCCAGGGGAGCAACGTGACGCCACCTATTAATCTTTTGCAAGAGTGAAAAGGCAGAAAAGGAGCGCTCGATCAAACTGAGCTTCACACATGACTAAAACTCGCCCGAGAGGCTGCTGGTTCTGGCTTAAAGCCTCACTAGGCGTGAATGTAAAAAAAAAAAAAAACACGGAAGAGGGGCGAGTCAACGGAATGTGACAACGTCTGTGCATCAAAAGCAAGGAAAAGGGGAGAACAATGGGGGAGAGAAAGAGACGGGGAAAGAGTCGAGCAGCAGAAGCAGGAAAGCAATCTGGAGGAGTTTGAAGGGAAGAGCTTGCAGAATAAGGCAAAAAAAAAAAAAAGGCGTCGAGCATCTTCTGTTTATCTCTCACTGAACACGACACCCTGCCTCCCTCTCGCGCGTTTGGTAACACATCCTTGCGCCTCCTGGGTTTGCCAACCGTGCCAACAGTCCTCGCGTGTGCTGTTCTCACCTCCCCGGCGTTTCCCCATGCAGCCAGAAGCAAGCAGCACGCCCCACGGCGGCCCCGCTCCTTCTCCAATAAAGCCAGGCGGAATTTAGTTCACTTACTCCTTCCTTCCGATTGCCTCTCTCTCTCTCTCTCTCTCTCTCTCTCTCTCTCTTTCTTGCTAATTTTCTCTCAATTCGCCCTGTAGTTTAACTGGCAGATGGAACTCTACTTATAACTACTGACAAACTGCCACCGGTAAACAAAAACCGCAGCAAATGTTTCACGCTGCTAATTGAATTCGCACGGCAACTAACTAAATAAATAAGTAAATAACCGGGCTGGATTCATCTCTCTAGACGGGCTGGATCACCGACACCCTCTTCCAGCCACACTTGTATTTGCACCCTGAAATGACGGAGAGGGCAGAATGGGCAAATATCAGTCAGCCGTTAGGTTGGGCTGAGAAGGAGAGCTCTGAATGACAATCCCGATTTGAGAACTAGATTGAGATCTTCAGTTTTATACCATGCACTATCTACTATTCCAAAGCACATGTAGTGAGAAGCAGGTTGCTCTGCCTATTAGCCACCTTATTGATTGACTTATTTTGTTTTGCTTCAGCCTTTTCTCTAATGTTGGGATCTCCCCACCTTTTGTCCTGTCTGTGAGATATGCTGTTCTTAAGAGAAAGGGAATGAACTCCACTATTCCTTGCTGGCTAAAACTTACGTATAGAAGAATGAAAAGTTTCTTGGTCGCTATAAAGTGCATGTTTTAGAATAGTACCAATATTTTTTTTTTAAAAAATGTAGCTGTTGCATGCATGCATGCATGCATGTTTAAGAACATAAGAATGCTGAGAACTTCATAACAATTACACCAGCGGTAAAATCTACTTACCTTCCCTACTGGTTCAGAAGCGCACGCTTTGCGAGTGCGTGTGCGCGCGCCCCACTGTCATGCGTGCTTTTTCACCCTCTGCGCATGCGAAGGCTTTGTGCATGCGCAGAGGGTTAAAAACAAGAAAATGGCGATGTCCGGGCGGGTGGGCGGAGCCTCACGCTGCCGCCGCTACGGGTTCTCCAAATCACCAGCCACCGCCGCTACTGGTACGCCCGATAGGATTTCCCCACTGAATTACACCCCCTCTCCTCTTGTTTCCTAGCATCTGTCATTTAGAGGCATGTAGGCTCTATTCCTGGAGGCTGAACATTACCATTATGATTAGCAGCCAACAATGAGTGAATTTACCTTCCATTCACTGATTTAGTTCCCTCTTAAAGCCATGATTATACCTGGGGAAATGAATCCCCTAATTGAAACTTTGGGCTGGGCAAGCACAGTATCAGAGATTGGAATTATTGGGCAGAGATGAAAGCCTGCATCCTCCAGACAGACCATCACACATTGCTGCCACCACATTATCCTCTCCTTTCGGTATTGAACTAGATAAAAGCACCAGCAATGGATGGTGCCCAGTTGGTTCCACTAAAGAAAAGGAATGAGAGGTCTTATTTAGATATTTTATTTTTTTAGAAAATGTATATGCTGCAACTCCTTTAACATCTCCAGGTAGCTTATAAAGGAACCAGGCTTTTCTTTGCCTACTTGGGAGTAGAGAGGATAGGGCTGCTTTTGGCCACCTCACCTGTGATTCAAATCATGAACCACAACTTCACCCAAGCTTGGGTCAAGAAGTCTTTCTTTTTGTTATACTTCATGTGTCAATATTCACCTTTTTTAGAAGTTCTATGAGAGAGAAAAAACCACCCTCATTTCCATATCTTGCGTAATTTTATATGCTTTGACCATATCCCCCTTTACCTGAATTCGTAAAATTAAAAACTCCCAGATGCCGATATTTTTGTTGTACGGATGATGTTCTGATTCATAATTGCTTTGGTTCTACACTTTTGCAATGTGTTTCCTTAGGCAGCTTAAGTGCTGTCACTTTCCTTTATGGGACAGCTATCATTTTAGCTACCCTTTTGTGTATTTTTTTTTCTGTGCCACACTTTCAAGTGTTAGTTATTTCAAGGATTTCCCCAGGTTTTTTGAACAGGTATGCTATGCCCAGAAGACTATTATTTCAAGAGAATTGATGAAGCATGGATCACTTTGCTTCTCTGGCTAGCCCTGCAAAAGGCTGTTCTGTATTGAACAGAACAGGTGAATATTGACACTTTGAAAAGCAGGTCCATAGGATGCTACACATAATGCTGACACAGACTAGACATTGACATATCCGGTCAAACTTTTAATCTGCCCATATCTGCCACAGGAAAGAGAACCGAATAACTATTTCAACATTGCTCAATCTTTCTTTAGCTTAATTTTAACTTTCCTGCCCAGACATTTGTTGCTTCCTTATCTCCTAAGTGTTTTTTATCAGGGCAACCTGGTCTCTTATTCCTTGTAACATATTTTAAGTATGTTGAAATGTTTTTAGTGGTAACTCCTAAAATTCTTTTTGCATCCCGTATTATTTGCCTTTCAATGGGCAATTATGAAAGGTTTTCATTTACTTGTTTTGGGTTAACTAACTCTCAGCTTGATTATGTAGATTTCATTATTATATGTTTTATTTTGTAAGATTCCTTGTAGCAAGTTCATTGTACAACACTGGTATTCATTAGAATAAAAGGCAGTCTATAAGTATATCAATAATTTATGAATAATGTATTTGACATAATTAATAGTTTTATGACATTTTATGCTCCAAAAGAAACATCTTTGTTAGCTTTCTTTTATTGTAATTTGGAAAAAACTACGGTATGTAGCACTTCCCTCAATCAACAGAATGATGTATTTCATATGACAGGAAGAAAGATGGAATTTCAATAAAATTCATCGTTTGTCTATTAGAAACGATGAAACTGTGAACAGATAACATTTTAACTAACCTACACCAAAGATGCTCTACTGGAATATTTAGGTCAGCTTTCTCAACATCAGTGCCTTGCAAATGTGTAGACATCAACTCCCAGAATTTTCAGCAATAGCCATGTGGACTGGGAATTCTAAGAGATGAAATCCATACATGTGAAGAATGCCAAGACATATGGAGAATGCCAAGACTTGAAAATTTGCTTCACTCAGTCTTCACTCAACATCTTAAGGCATGTTACTAGTGTGCTGAGGACTTCCTATGCAACACAACTTTATTTCAGCAACATAAATCTTTACTGGTACAAATAAACTGCCTCGGTGAGGAAGGAGTGTACAACTTCCCCAGAGAGCCCGGTAGTTAGAGTTACATAAATATGTACATGCTATTTTTCTTCTTTAAATGTACTTTAAATGATTTCTCCAGCATCATTACCAAGCCATGCAGGAGCCATCCCACAACACATTAGAATAACAGTTACAGAGCAAAATGTACTAATAATGACATTTTCCATGGAAATGTAAATAATTGGTTTCAACCCAAAGTTTCATATAAGTTTCCTTAGCTCTAGGGAAACAGCTAATCAAAGCTTTCTTTCACTATCAACTAGCAAATCCAATTATAAGGCAAGTTTAACACTTAAAAGAAAGCCTTCCTGCCTTCCTTTTTCATTCTTTAAACCCTTTCCTTTCTACACACTGATGCTGTGATACACAAACCTTCAGAATTGAGGGTTTAGACTTATATAATTTTTCAAAACAGAGGAAGAGTTACCTATTTCAATACTGCTGTTCAGTAAAAGATTTCTTTTAGTTACTCAACCTCACTGCTAACCCATTAATCAGATTTGTTGGACAAAATATACCTGTGGTATGACAGTTCTGTTATTTATATCATTGTCATCATTATCAGTACTATTACTATTATTTCAGTGAAGTACTGATCGGCTGTGACAGTGCAAATAGTGGCATTTATTCACCGAAACAGATTTTAAGCCCTCACTGAACACATGGAAGACAAGATCTCTCTCTGGCTATGCAAAACTCATGGCCAAGGCTGTAAGGTACAGAGTAAGTGGTTTAAACCTAATTCTCCCCATGCAGACAGGAAATATGCAGATAAAGCAAAAGAATTTAAGATTACAACAACCTATGGATGTTTAAGAAATTAATGTCTATATGAAAAGAAAAAAGTATAGAGCACTTGAATTTTACCAAACACAACTCTTTTTATATGTACGTCACAAATCATCTTATAGATAGAAAGTTAAAAGTAAATAAAACAAAAAAGGTAAAGATGTATTTATTTATTTATTGCACACCACACAGAATCTTTTTTTAAGTCAGGTGTGTTCCTAATTGAATACATTAAATTAAAGCAATATTATTTACATGTTGCTGCTTCTTTAAGAAAAACTCAGAGCTGTTTATTATAAAAAATAAAAGTAAAGTCTATAATTTACAACAAACATACACTAAGATATCATAAAATATATAGCATAATATAAGGAATAAACAATAACAAAGAAGAAGCTGCAATTGAAGGTAAAACAAAAAACACACTAGGTATGGGAGCCAGTTCTTTCAAGATTAGAAGAATATAGCTGAAAACAGATTAGTCTGTTACTAAAACAATTGCAAAGCGGAAATTGTCCCCCAAATCCTTAAGTATATTACATTGTACAACAGAGAGAAAGAGGCCCAAGAATTTAAACCTCAATTTCACTATAAATAGGGCTTGCGTTTAAGACACAACAGTTACCAAAATTATTTCATAATGGCTGCATTTTCTATCATAAATCTATTTATCAAAAGCTCGCATGTCTTTGAATGCTTGTTGTGCCTGTTTACGGTCGAGCTTATCAAGAGGAACCTAGCCTCAGCATTATTATTTAAAAGGCCTGGGAGAATAAAAATGTCTTTGCATGATGACAAGGATGTTCCAAGGGCAGTTTGCAGACTACAGAAAATGCCTGTTTTTCTATAGGCCATGAAGAATTCTTCATTCTTCTCCCCTATTACACTTAGAAAGGTTCCTTCTTGTTCCCACTTTGGGTTTATTTAGCAGTTAAAGAATTATAAAGATAATAAGTTGTTCTTCTGCTAAATGCAATCCAATTAATGAAAGCATGGCTTGTCTAGAAGGGACTCCATCCAGGCACCTCTCACCTGTACTCATAGCAAATGTATTGTTTTGGCACAAAGGGACTCAGCCAATCTGTACTTGGCAACGAGGCTCAACATGAACCACATTGATAAACCAAGTTTCTTGTTGTCAAGGATAATGTGTTTTGGAATATTTTTCTGAAGTTTTCCACAATGAGGAGAATGTATATGTAGTTATGATAAAGAAAAGGAATGGGAGAAAAAGTTATTTGAAGGAAGGTCAACTAAACTAAATACCATTTTTCATATTTCTTCTACTTTACAAATAGTTTCCCTATTAGCAATAGGGAAATCAATAATGATATCTTATTTGGGTCCCATGGCAAATTAATATCCATTAATCTGACTAGGACTTACTCTGTGCTAAATGTTTATGGGATTACTGTAGCCTTACTGTAATTTGTAATGTAATTTAAAGTACTTAAATTACCGAAGAACTCAAAAATTCTACCTAGATAAAATATTTATAGGGTTCAACAGAAACCTTGCCCAGGAAAATGTCTGTATATGTAGGTGCTTTAAAACTGTATTTTAGACAATATCCTTCATCCATTCAAGATCTTACAGTATATAGTGGTACCTTCTCCATTTTTCTTACCAAATAGCAATGTTTTGTGATAGGTTGGACTATGAATTAGTGACTAGTTCAAAGTCACTCCAGTAAATTCATGGGGTGACTTTCCATGGTGGAGAATAGAGTTGAACCAAAGTCATTTCCCTCTCTTGCTGCTTAGTCTAAAATCTCTATGATACCACAGTGGCTCTTACAGTAGATATGGCATTATTGATATGGTTTGGCTTGCTTTATACCTTATTTTTCCCCCCAGTTTTAGAAAAGCCACTTTGTTATGGACTGTAGTTTGACATTACTGTAAAAAATATTTTGGATCAGGTTGCTAAACCTTTGGCCCAGCTGATGGATTAACTGCTATTTGACAAAGAAAAACTTTCTGGAGTGTGAAAAGATTCCAATGCCATTTTGATACATATGGTTGTTTCGCATTTAAGCAAACATTTTTTATTTCATAGATCTGTTGGTCTAGTTTTCTATTGATAATAAGAATTCAAGCAGCTCTTTTTGGCAGTACAGCTCCAAATGCTTACTTACATTCATTGTGTTAATCAACTGGCTTCAAGTGTCCCTTAAAATAGTACAGTTTTAAAGTAGTACTCCATGGTGACAAACATAATTTCAAGTGTACACTTAAGATATTGCATTATGAGACAAAACAAGTTTCCCAATATTGATCAGTGGGCCCTTACTATTTTTGAAAGATAAAGCAAGGAATGGACAGAATAGTTTCTTAATATTGGGATGGTCCCTTTACCAGCAGTGGCCATTGCAGTAAGAAAAAGAACAAAGTTATACCATGCACATGTGTATCTGTGTATCCTCTTGTGTTGTATCTAGGAAGCACAGAAAACTACATAGCTGTGTCCTGGGTCATATGACCAGGAATGGGGCTGAGACTGGAACTACCAGCAACAATTTAAGTTCAATGCCTCTTCCATAAGAAGGCATTGGGACAATGTTTCCAGATTCTCTTTCGGGTCTACGACAACTCGCCATGGCCATCTCACTGCAGCCAACTTGCTGCAGCCAACTCATCGCAGGACAACTCACCATGGCCAACTTGCCACGGAACAACTTGCTGTGTGACAAGTTACCCTAATATCAAAGAAATAGTGAAATAGAATCATTAAAGAAAGGATGCCAAAGGAGGGACAAAATAAAATGTGAATAACAATAATGTAAATAATTTTTAAAATAATTTTAAATAATTAACTTGAATTGTTGAATTTTCCCACAGCGAGTTGTCCTGTGGCAAGGTGGCCATGGCGAATTGCCATGGTGAATTGGCCGTGGCGAGTTGACCGTGGCGAGTTGGCCATGGAAAGTTGGCTGAGGCAAGTTGTCCCATTCCGTCTCTTTTCTGCAACCTCCATCCTGATCCAGCTCATTTTTGAATTTGCTTCCTTCTCTTTCTCTCTAAATTTGGTCCTGTTCTGTCCAGTTGTCAAAGAATTCAGTTGCTGATGAATGGGCAGGCCATGAGGTAGACAACATCCCAAACCTCCATTCTAACAAACCCCTTTGAGTCAACTCTGATGATTGTGTACTTTGCTTCACACTACAGTACATATATTGTGGCTATGAAATATGCTACATAAGACCATCTTAACTTTTCCCCCTTTTTTTCTTTTTGTCATGACAGTTTTCCTAAATACTTCACACACCCCTTGAAGAAAAAAAAGTGAACACACAGATTACAGTAAGAACAACATTATATTAAAGATAAATCTGCCCCCCCCCCAAATATTTATTTTTCACATAGAATTGCTAGATTTAGCTTTAACAAAAGTTGATGACTGCTATATGCTCTCTCTTTCATTCGGCTGAATGCAGGCATGGGTGAACTATTGGTGGTTATTATGAATATTTTCTAACACTGTAAATTCAGAGGAATTAAAGCAGAAGCTTTACAGTAAACATAGTTTCTGACATTTCATAAGCAAAAAGATTCAGTATTACAGATTTTATTTTAAAAGATTTTTTTAAAAGCCAGTTTGTGCAGCTGTTGCTATTTTCCAGAATAGTCCTACCTATGGCAATCACTGAAGCAATTCAAAAACCTTACTATCAGCAAGCTCTTTTCATAATAATCTGGCTGTTATTTGAGAAATCTGGGATAAATAGGGCAAATTTAGATCATGAGTAGCTAAAAACCTCTGGAAGCTGAAAGAGAAGTAGCAAGACAAATAAAAGAAATTTGCTGCTCAATATTATATTTAATCAACATAAACACATGTTGACATGCATATTGCTAAGATGCTTAACAGTTTTTCCCTATCTGGAAGCCTTTACATATGTTGGACTTCTGCACCCATAATCCTCCAGCTGGTATGAAAACTATGGAAGTTGAAATTCTATATATCTGGAGAGTATCATTTTTGGGAAAGACTGATATTGAACACAAACTAGGTGACATTTAATGGACCTAGTTAAAAAGAAATTGAATAAAACAGAATTGTGTAGGATAGCTAATATCTTAGAAGACAGAAAATTCAAAGTAATCTTGATAGCTTAGAGAAATGGGCTGATAATAGCAGTACGACATGCAGATTTCTTCACTTAAGAAACAAATCAAATGTGTTTATTTAGAAAGGAAATTTGGCTTCGCAGTAATAATTATGCATAAAAGCTTGGAACAGTAATTGATTGCCAACTGAACATTAGTCAGCAATGTGATATTGTTGGGGAAAAAAGGCAAATGCAATTTTAGGTTGTAGTAAAAAATACTTTTCAAACAATTGGAAGTTATAGTTTTGTTTTAGTTTGCTCTGGTCAGAACCCATTTTGAGTACTGTGTCCTATTCTGGTACTAAATGTGTATGGAGATTCTCAATCATCCAGGTCATGGTTGACCCAGAGGTGCTTTTTCAAAAGACAAATGGACTTTCTTTGTTTTTTCTTGAAGACATTTCACTTCTTATCCAAGAAGCTTCTTCAGTTCTGAATGAAGTTTCTTCAGTTCAGTTCATTCAGAACTGAAGAAGCTTCTTGGGTGAGAAGTGAAACGTCTTCAAGCAAAAACAAAGAAAGTCCAGTTGTTATTTGAAAAAGCACCTTTGGGATATTCTGGTACTACAGTTTTAAGAAGACAAACTGGAACAGGTTAAGAGAAAGGCAATGAGACTCATCAGAAGATTAGAAAGCCGTGTAGTACCAAGAACAAGGAGTGTTGGGGGGAGAGGAGGAATCGTCCATTCCAGGTGCAGGTAATCAGGGGTGCATTGGATGGCAAGAAGGCTATTTGGAGGATCAGTGGTGGATATAGAATCAGGTTGCTACAGTTGACAATGTGATGCAATAACACATTGTATTTTTTTTCAAATATGCTAGGTACACCACTGTTAGAAACTAAGACAGAGGTAAAAAAAAATGGTAATAAAGCCTTGAGAGTAATAAATGACAGCATTTTTCATACACTTGAACATATAACACATTGAAGAAAGTCATATAGCGTTTGATGATATTCCACAATACAGGATGTGGAATTAATGGCTTTAAGATTAGATAAAGACAGATTCCAGTTGTATATTAAAAACATTTCCAAATATGTGAATACATAATTACATAGAAGTGATGGGCTTTGTTTCACTGAATGTAAAAACAGTATCTCAGGAATGCTTTAACATGAATTTTTAAAGTAAATTGTGAATTACATGTTAAATTATATTTGGACTTGTCCTGAGCAATAGGTTTGATTCAATAACCTAAATAACTCTTCCAACTTTTTGATTCTATGATACCTTTATGTAATATATCTCATTTATGTTTATGAATTTCCAAATTATATAAGCCAGCTACATTCACATATATATAAACAAACATAATTGTATAATTATATTATATTATATTATATTATATTATCAACTAATTATAATCTGCATAGAGTGGCCCCATGACAAGATAGGTGGAAAATAAATTTAACGAACAAAAAAAATAATGTTTCTGGGCTGTAATTTGATTTAAGGAGT
>QLTV01002269.1:939591-956691 GCA_003457575.1 Thermophis baileyi
TTATCTGCCACAATGTCCTACCTGTCAATGACTACTTCACCTTCCACCACACCAATCCACGAGCACACAATAGATACAAACTTCATGTAAACCGCTCCAAACTCGACTGCAGAAAACATGACGTCAGCAACAGAGTGATTAATGCCTAGAATTCACTACCTGACTCTGTGGTTTCTTCCCCAAACCCAAAAAACTTTAACCTTAGACTGTCTACTGTCGACCTCACCCCATTCCTAAGAGGTCTGTAAGGGGTGTGCATAAGCGCACCAGCGTGCCTACCCTCCCTGTCCTACTGTCCTATTGTCCTCATCTATCTGTATTCACTTTGATTATGTTTATGTTTATACCTATACCTGCTATCTTGTACATGTTTGACAAATAAATAAATAAAATAAATAAAATAAATAAAGAAAATCAAAGCAGGATTACTTGAAGTTTCTTTCTCACATTTTCCTCTTTGTCAAGACTGTGTAATCTTTTCAGCAAGTTGGCTCAACTCCATATTCATTAAAAAAAAAAATAGTTGCTCCACTCTGGAATCTTTTCTGTTGGAAATTTGCCAAAACTCTAAATGTGAACATCTTCCAGAACCAAACATTTCTTCTTAGGTGTGCTATGTCAAGGGTATCAGTAACAAATGTCCAAAAAGATTGAAATGGCTTTTATATCAAAGTAATTCTGTGGTAGAGCTGTATTATTAGATCTAACTACCCACATTTTTATGGCCACTATCTACCACAACTTCAAAGCAAAGGAATGGCAGAATTGTGCCACATCATATAAAAAAAGGACATCCAATCTTCCTGTGGAATCTGGTCACTGAGTGACTCATAAAGTTTGTAGGCCAGGCAACAGGGTTCTCAATTATGGTCTCTATTTTATGTAATACTACTTACTTGGAGTAGGAATAGCACATATTCTCTAAATATTTCAAAAACTAGCCAAAGCAGTGTTGTTCTGATTGACATTTGATCCTCAGGTTAGTTTAACTGCATGGCATCTATAATGTGTTAGATTTTTACTGATGATGTGCATTATCTGCATGTGATTTTTAGTATCTTGCTTTTGTCTTGATTTGTTGTACCCTGGCAAGAATCCACCTGGATGGGAAAGGGGGTTACAAATATTGTAAATTAAATAATCCTTTTCAGCCCAGCATCTTCCACCATTAAATAAATTCATCTTTGCTCAACTTCATCAGAAATAGGAAATAAGTGAAAGGTTGAGGAAAATATGAGAAAATGAAATCCTGGAATCAGATAAAGAAGTAGCTTAAGCAACTCTAAAAATTCAGGACATAATATGCAATTCACAATAAAAACAATAAGAGGAAATATGGGTGTCTGCTACAACAAATAAAATAATAAAAAAGAAACCAAAAAACAAAAAATAATAAATATATTAAGGCAGCTCACAGTTAACAATAATGTGTGCATCATATTATCCTGAGGTAAGACAATAAATATTAGACAATATTCTTCATTTCTGGATATTGGTGGAACAAAGCTGAGTGGCAATCTCCCCTTTTTGGGGGTGAACACAGTATAATAATGCTTTCTAAGCATCTGGTTCATTGATCCTATGCTTAGAGGTTTGAACAGACAGAATTCAGTTTTTGTTCTTTTTTATAAGAGCACAACTGAAGAAAAACATCCAGCATCTTTATCATTGAACCACGGGGCTATTAGGAGTTGGAGTCAGCCATCACAATATGAAGAGACAGCTTTTTTCCTCACTGGGCTTTCCAGACTTGGGAAAATGATCAGGATACTGCATTGAACTGTAGCTGCAAAGTCAAGGTTTTTTAAGTGAAAAAAAAATACAAATAATAATAATAATGATAATTCCTTCATGCACTCTATCAAAAACTAGGGCAATTCATTATCTTCCACTCAGCATTTATCAGGAATGTCTCCTCTAATTGAAAATTTTTTTGCTTCTATGATTTTGAAAACTGGATGTGAGATTTCAACACACCATTTTATATTACTGTGATGAAGATAGGCCATTGATAAATGTCCACATTGTAATTTCCTTCTCTTCTTTCTTCCCTAAGTATTCACCTTGCAATTCTCCTCTCTGACCTCCTCTTTTCTCTTAAAGGCATACATTCTCAGCATGCGTTTATATATTCCCAGCTTATATCTCACCATGTATCTTTTGTTTTTTATTTTAATTTCCAACTTGGACCAAATTATCATGCTCCCTATTTAATTTAAAATAAATGTTTATTTCCTTGAGGTAGTAGGTATCAAGGTTTATATGGGTGGGATATTATTATTTTTTACGAAGAGAGAACTATTCAATCTAAGGTTAAATGAGTGTAGTCATTTAAGAGGATTTGAAAAAGAATGGTTGTTTTGGTACAATATGGCAGAGAAAGAAGAATGCAACAAAATAAACCTAGCCATTTATGCTACTTCATATCTTAATATAATAGAAAATAAACATGAAACATTCACATTTTGTTGTATATATGTTTTTGGAAGGTAAAAGATATTTGATCTTTCTTCAGTGAGTCAGTGTGTTATATTTTCAGTCTTGAACTTGAAAGCTGCTAAAATTCACCCTGCTTCCCTAGAAAACTGATCCCAGTTTTCTGATCCCTGTTACTTGGTATATGATGAAGCTGCAAAATTATGTCTGGGAATTGATGAGGAAGAAACTGAAAGGACACGTCTACTGTATTTAAGTTACAGGAAAGTGTGCATTATTTTAATATAGCAGCAATATCAGTAGCATACTGAATAAAGCATGCAGCAAGATTCCATGGATAATCTTCTCCTATTGTTGGTCTGCAAGGCAGGAGAAACAGTTCTAGATATACAGTACAACAGAATTGATAGCGTATGGACTGGGAAACTGCTCAAGAATAGAGAAAGGGAAAGAAGGAAAATCCTTTTGATGTTAGTTGCTGATGTACTGTAGTAGAGAAAGGCAGCAGATCAGACAAAGCTGCACAAGGCTGCAACCAGGGGTATTGTAATTATCTTTGAGACTGACCTTGGGAGACAGGCAGAGGTATAACCAAGGCAATAGTTAATAGATAAAAGGTGACTGAGTCTTCAGTAGGAATGCTGGTGGGGCAAGAAGCTCAAAAGAGACCCTCCCTTTACAGTTTTTATTTTTTTGCCTGTAAAGAAGATGAGAGAATGGGAAGAAAAGTACTTTCAAACTTGCGAGGTTTTTCTTAATATAGTTTTACAACAGTAGAATTAGTTCATCTGCTCATGTTTCCTGTCTTCCTGGTCTACCTTCTAAGGCTGACAGATAATTTTCCTGTAGCAATTGTCTACACGTATGCCGATATGACCCAGCTGGTATTTAATGGAAAAGAAAATAACATTTTGTTTAATTTTGGGAATGTATCATAGGATATTAATCCAGTTCATCCATGAGTATATTAATATACCCTGAATAAGAAGAATTAATCTGTAATAGACTGTTGATACATTCAAAGAATCAGCTTTATATAGTCCAACAAGCAAAAATACGTATTTAATCGTGGTTCTATAATAACTTTTCTTATCGTCCAATTGGCAGATAAGACTTGTAGTTCTTCAAAAATGTTAAACGAACATAGTCACTGTAAAAATCTGATGGTATTTTGGTTGTTTGAAATACTTTTTACACAATATGAAAAATAGATATGTTGCTTTTTATTGTAAACTATTCTCAACTGCATGTATTGGTAGAGGACGGCAACCACACAGACATATTAATTTCTAAACAATATTTATTCATAAAATTTCCCTGTATGAAACCTTTATATCAGTAATAGAAATATTTTAAAATAAGTGTATAAATTATAATTTTTAGTGATTAAAAAGTGTATGTGTATCTATGTATATATGCGTATGTGTGTGTCTATGTATACAAACACTGAATCCTAGGAGCACTTTAGTGGAGAACTTGAAACATATCTATTAATAACTAATGAAATACTGTGATTTATTGCACGCATTTTATATAGGTCTCTTGTAGCTTTGAGATGAAAACTGAAGCATCTCTGTGAATGAGCAAGTAGGGGATAATCCCTGAAGGGTTGCAGTGATGTGGGTGATACTTTTCTTGTCTCCCCAGAGGTGAAGTGTATCATATTCTGAGCTCTTGCAATCTTTACCAGCCTTCAAAGCTAGAGGCTATTCCTAGAGCAGGCTATCTCATATTCACAAATGCTTTTCATGCACTTCGATTTCTTCTGCTGCTCTTTATTTCTCTCTTCTTTTTTTCTGAATATAGAAAAAAGAAAAGACTAAAAGGAATGCTGATTAAAATATTAAGAACTATGAGAGAATCCAACTGGGATTCCGTTACTATGCTTTGCTTAAAAAATTATGTAATTTATGGCTTTTCAGATGGGATTTTAGTTTGGACTACCAGTCGGCACGGTAATTTCCAACAAGAGAACCAATCAATATAGTGAACCAAATTTTGTCTGAGCAATAAATGAAACTGAAAAAAGACAAGAACTAGTGCAACAAATTTAGTACAAGGAACTATAGTTTTTTCACTAAAAAGTTTACCATTTCCATCTCATGCATAACTTTTTTTTGTTGAATTCAGGAAAAGTGATTGATCAAATGCTTAAAAAGAGTCCAATTTCTGTATATTGTTAAGACAAGACAAGACAAATGCTTAGCTACTAGTAGTATTTTCTATTGAATAAAATAAATATTTTTCTTCCTTCTGTGTTCGCCATCTATTTTCTATTAAAGAGAAAGAGAAATTTCTCATCAAATGTATTTAATGCAGATTGATTGTGTGTGTGTGTGTGTGTGTGTGTGTGTGTGTGTGTGTGTGTGTGTGTGTGTGTGCGCGCGCGCGCGCGCGCGCGCGTGTGAGCGCGCGCGCATGCACGCGCGCCTTTGAGTTAGTGTACACCAGTACTCCTGGTGACTGCCTGGACATGTCCCAGCAGTTTTCTTGGCAAGATTTCAGAAGTGGTTGCCATTGCCTCTTTCCTAGGGCTGAAAAATACCCACCATCACCCAGCTGGTTTCATGCCTGGCAGGGTGGGGGTCGTGCTATAACTCATAATCTCCCAGTCTCTAGCCTAATCACCACACCAATCTTGCTCTCTTAATGCAAATTTGAGTATCCCTATTTTAAAAGGAATACAGTACCACATTTTAAAAAAAGGAAATTACGAATCAAAGATGAGTGTGTTTGTGTGTGTGTATGTGTCTATGTGTTTAGTAGCTGTAATGCTTAATTAAACACAGATAGAGAGAGACTTAAGCTCTCTAGAGGAAGCTTTTCTTTCTATTTCCAGCAGTTTTAAAATTGGGTTTTGGTCATTCATTTTGGTGGGATCACTTGTACTCAAAGGTTAAGCGGTGATAGTGAAAACAGGTTCGTGCATAGATCTTGAGAAACCAGCACTGAGCGTATGGGCAGTGAAGTCAATTATATTGTGCTTTTCTTTTCTTTTCTTTTTTCTTTTCTTTCCTCTGTATATAAATATCCCAAGACAGATTGTTTTGACAGATACTAAGATTTAATTTTTTCAACTGCATTTGACTCAAAGGCAAAAATGTTAGGTAGATGTTAATTTAACAGATGTTTAGTTTTGTATCATCTGCCTGAAACAGGCAATTTCTGGCAAAGCTTCCTCTCCAGTACAACATTAAAACTTGTGAATTCCTTATGATGCATCTTTCGCAAGTTTCCATTATCACTCAGAGAATAATAACTGAAATCACTCTTAACACACACATTTGGAAAGGCTCTGAATCAAGAAAAATGTTCTTAGGGAACTGGTGTATTTATTTTTCTTTATTAAAGCAATTTACTATCAGTTGTAGGCCTATGTGAGATGACTTGATGAGGTACTTCAGGCCACATTGGTGATGCAACTCTCCATAAGGTGAAAGAGGCAACACAGTTGTTCCTGAGGTATTGTGACCTGCATTGCATAAGCTTTAGTACTGTTTTCCCAATAGCTCAAGGAGGCTTCTATCCATGTCAAAAAGCATTGTTGAAGTAAAATACCCTTTCAACATTTTGCACAGCCTTAACTCCCATAGAATTAATGTTAGAATTTAAAAGAAAATATTGAAAAAACATACTATTCACCAATAAGAACTATATAAAAAACATTGTATCTCATAAGAAAAAAAGCCTTTAAAGAGTAAAAATTAAATATAGGAATCATATAAATCACATACACATACATACATACATACATACATACATACATACATACATACTTATAGTATATAAAAACATATTTTCAAAAGACAGGAATATAGTACTACATGTTTATTATTGGGGCAATTTAAGAGAAATTTCTACTTGCTTTTACATAAGTATGTAAAAGTAAAAAGTTAAAGCTGTATTTTACTATTTGTATTCTACTGAATTGACAAAAGTTGGAAGTTGGCATTTTTTTCTCTGTCCTTCCTACCTTACACTTTTTTCTCCCTTTTTCCCTTCCCCTTTTCCCTCTTATCTTTATTTTCATTTGTATTTCATATTATGATATTTTTATATCAGAAGAAGAAAAAGACGCATGTAGTAGACCACTACATATATCTTGGCCAACTGATCTCAATGGAAGGTGATACAATAAAGGAAATTGAAAGGGTGTTAAATGTGGTTGGCAGGCATTCAGCAAGCTAAGCGTAATTTTCAAGAAACACTCCCCATGCCTGAAGACAAAGGTTTTTGATTAGTGTGTGCTACCTGCTCTAACATACTGTATGCTGGTGAAACATGTACACTAACCTCACAATCAATACAAAAGCTACAAGTGTTGCAAAGAGCCATGGAAAGATACACGCTCGGCATTACAAGGCAAGATAGAAAGTCCTGCACATGGATTAGAGAATAAACAAAAGTATACAATATCATCAAGAGAGTAAAAGAATTGAAACGGAAATGGGCTGATCACATAGCAAGAAGAACTGATGGCAGATGGACCAAGGCAGTCATAGAATGAATCCCATTTGATAAAAAGCATCCACAAAAGAAACCTAAAACAAGATGAATTTACGACATCAGCAAGTATTGCGGCCCAATTGGTAAAAAAAGCTCAGGGCCATATTAGTTGGAAACATGTGGAAGAGGCCTTTGACCTATAGTGGATAGACAATGGCTAAAAATGATGATGATGATGATGATGATGATGATGATGAAATTTAATTAAAAATGAAAATTAGAAATAGGATATACTCAAAGTTATTTTCAATATTTGTTTTTGATTTTTCAAAATACATGGGGGAATTCCAAGTTAGCAAGGCAAATCTTCTTCCATTGTCCAGAAAAGATCCATTTGTTATTAAGTAATTATAGCATTTATAAAGCATAACATAAATCTTTAGTGTAACTTTGTCATCATAGCATCTTTAAATCAAATGACTGAAGAAATTAACTGAGCTAGTCATAGATAGATATACATTATTATGTATGACTACACCATTTAACTACATAACTACACCAATTAACTTATCAGGCCCATTATGGAAAGTTATCTGTACTAACAAGAACCATAACCATCTCTAAAAGTATATTTTGCAGATAAATGAATTTAAAAATATAAAATATAAATACCAAGTACATCCATACAAATCACGATTCTTTTTTTATTTTATTTTAAAAAAAGATTAAAAATCACTGTAAGGGCTTAACTACCACTGACACAATTCTGAACACATTTATTGACTGATAAAGCAGGCCTTTTTAACCCTTAGAATCATGGTGATAGATATATATTCATTTGAACCATGTGTTTTGCCTTTTCAGAAAAATTTCTATAACTTTCATTTGTTTTTCTTCAGTTTTGTATATATGAAGTCTGCATACTATGTTGGTCACAAGACATGTATTGTCCCCCTTCTCTGTGTTCATTCATAACAAGGGCCAGGAAATCCTTAACATGTAACAATGAGCCATTGTTATCATTGTGGATAACTCTAATAGCTAAATACTGGTTTTATGGCCTGATACATCACAAACTGCTCAGTCTCCTATCCTCAATAAGAAAATGAGCAAAGAGAAGATATTACAGAAGCTGTCTCTGCATTCAAAACCTTTTACTTCTCAAGGATTGTCAAAAATCAAAATACTGATATTTATGTGAAATGAACAGTAAATTTTTCCCACTTAATATAATATTAAAATTGGAGTACCATTTTAGATTCTCCGTGATTACAGTAATGGAGGCAGATTAATTGTTTTTCTTTATTCTTCCATTTTGGGAAGAGATTGAAATTCAGGATTTAATTTCTTCTTATAAATGCAGCATATATATTTTTTACAGTTCACAAGTTATTTTTCTGTTTATTTATTTTTAATTTGGGAAAATTTCATTCTTGTCTCAGGCTGTAAACCAATATAGGATTAAACAGGATAAAATTCATTTATTCTTGGAATGTAATGTATAAAAACCATCCAAAGTGTGTTAACTTGTATTTGGATATATGTGTTAAAGTGTACTTATGATAACATATTTTTTTAAAAAAAGTCTCAGGTAAACAAACTTGCCTGCACTTTTCTTTGTTGTTTGTAACATCTGCAGAATACTCAACATCCTTAATCCTTAATGACATCTGTGCCAAGCAATCCTTGAGGAGAAGTAGAAGGGGAGTGCACTTGCATTCTCATTGAGACGTCAATTACAAGAAAGGGACAAAAATATTGCCTAAGGGTGTTGAGTCTCAAATTAGGACACACTGAAGGAGATTATTTCATTCTTTGGGGGGGGGAAGAAGAAAGACACAAAGCTAAGGAATCCCGAAAGCCCCTTCTACAAGGAAGGCTGCCTTTTCATACCCATTCTCCAGTAAAGAAGAAATGTTCCTGTCATAGCATCTTTTGCTCTGACACAAATAAGGTGAGTTGAAATGCAAAGCGAAGGCAAACTTTAAAAAGAAGCATTCTTTTTATGAAGAACATCAGCTGTCAAAAAAACCAGTTTTTCAAATCCTGTCAGCTTCCATGTAATTTATACAGGAAAAAAAAGTTAGTTTCTGTTATCTAAAAATGTATATCAAACCTATGATCAAAGTGCAGTTTGATTTTTTGCTCAAAATATGGGAGAAACATGACTCCGAAGTAATGTAAAAGAATTTTCCTAACCAAGTTGGCTGGTCTCAGAAAGTGAAACAGTGATCCGACTACTTAGACATTTGGTTGGGGAACTGCCACAAAACAACAGATTTGTAATTTAGACAAATATTCTTCCGATACTTTGGAAGAGGATAATGGCAAACCACTTCCATACAGTGGCAAAAACAGATTACCTGGACATGTCCATCAAGCTTGATTTGGAAGCAACTTTAGTTTCTGAAGCTGGAATTCAGGTTTGGGTAAAACCCCAAACACCTGATAGCCACTACTAGTTCCCACCTGATCCCTGTTAATCCTCCATAACCCTACAGAATTTAGCATTATTTTCCCAGTTTATTCTATTTTCCTGTTCCTTTCTTGAATTAGCCACGGTGGCGCAGTGGTTAGAGTGCAGTACTGCAGGCTACTTCTGCTGATCACCGGCTGCCAGCAGTTTGGCAGATCAAATCTCACCAGGCTCAAGGTTGACTCAGCCTTCCATCCTTCCGAGGTAGGTAAAAATGAGGACCCAGATTGTTGGGGGCAATATGCTGACTCTGTAAACCGCTTAGAGAGGGCTGTAAAGCACTGTGAAGCGGTATATAAATCTAAGTGCTATTGCTAATTATCCTTGATGATTTTGTTTCTGTGTTTTGCTCAAGTAAGTACAAAAATCTTTATCTGGAATATCTCAATTTCTTAATAAAGGTCTCATTAAACATGTGACGATATTGTAGAAAACAGTTTCAATATTATTTTTGTTACTTTGGATTATTTTTTATTGACCCAAAGTGAAGATTTTTAAATATTAATATAGATTAAAAATATGATCCAACTTCTAAATACAGCTAGGCAACATTTGAATTTGTTAGCACTTCGGGGGAGTATCAAATAAAACATTGGTATGCAGCTTTTAAAAATACTGCATCTTTTAGAGGGATCACTCAGCTATTCTCTGTAGCTTCATGTAGCATTCATATCCATGAATAATTCAAACTGTCTACTGCTAATTTTCTAATAGAATAATAGTATTTAAATATGACATCTTCCCCTACTTGATACAACTTGGCATGAACTGCTAACATAACTATTTTATATTCATGTATTTATTAAATACTGTTATTGTATGTGATACTTTATTGATATAACCATTGCTTAACTTTCTAAGGGGCTTCAGAATAGATAGTAACATAAATTACAGAAGTCTGCACTTGATCAACAATTGCATATTTCTTATCTATTTATTTACGTAATTTTTTGTCTCTTGCCAGAGGCTCTGTTTTTGTTTTGTTTTGTCAGAAAAAGAGTCAATTTATAAATAAGATGTGCGCATATCTTCCACATTACAAATCTGAATTTATATTTGGTTGAAATATATATCTCACACTATTTTCTAGCAGACAAAGATGTTCACTATTTACAGTAGAACAAAATCACAATGAGGCAGTACAAGAATGAGAATGTTCCTCATTTCCTTGCCCTTCCATCTGCACATGGGCAAGCAAAAACGGTTTGTTTCTCTGGATGAAATGCATTATGATTTGCTGTAAGCCAACATTTATGACTCTACATATTCATATTTCACAAGTTATTTTGTTAGCTTTCCATATTGGCTTTGGCTTTCAAAATTCATTCTGAGGAATTCCTTGGAACGTTTCGTTGCTAAATACATAACTTTTCATGAAGCAAGCTACTGTCCAGATAATGTTCTCAATACTAACAGTTTATTAAGTTACCTACTAGAATAATAATGTTGTCAACATTGAAAATCAAATGCATAACCACTTCAGTTTAATATCATTTCATATATTGGAAAGTTTAATACAGTATATAAATATAGCAAACACTACACTTGTTTGCACTATTTTCAATATTTATAATATCACAGATACAACACTGAAGCACTCTAGAAAACACTATTTTTCTAGAACTAGACATTATATATTTAAATTTAAAGTTATATTGTTCAGAGGCACAAGAAATTTAAAACAAATGCACTTTTAAAATTAGTTTATTTTACTGAGGTACTATTATTAAAGCTATAATAAATCTGCCATCTATCAATTACAGATTGTCCTTTTATTTCAACTGGATTTTGATGTATCTATATCTGTTGTATATACAGAGACATAGAATATATATGTATTTATTCACTACTTTTATGTCCCACATAAAGTAAAAAGTGGTGTACAGAGTACCTCTTCTACATTCCCCTCCCCACAGCAATCCTATGAGGTTGATTGGATTGCAAGAGTGCTTGATCCAAACTCATAAGCTACATTTCCAATCTGAAATCTGTTTGAGTTTCGACCTCCCTATTCCATCATTTCAATCTCTATTTCCTGTTGTAGAGACAAAATCAATTATTATCATAAAATATATTATTATTATTTTCTTCAAAATGAGAAATGTGGATTTTGTTTGCATATATTCTTTTCCCTGAGAATAAAATAAAAATTCTACTGTCATGGCAACAATATGTATATGTATATGTATATGTATATGAATGTGTGTGTGTATGTAGTTTGTGTGTATGTATAGTGTGTGTGTGTGTGTGTGTGTGTGTGTGTGTGTGTGTGTGTATAGTGTACATGGCAAGTTGAATGTATAGGTAAGGAGTAGTTGAATAATATATGTCATTGTCCTTAAAGTGAAATCAGATTAATTAATTCCCATGTTATGAGAAAAACATTGGTTTCAATGCAATAATTTTGCAACTCAGAAATAAAATCTATTTATTGCTACTAAACTTATTAAAATAAATGTGCCACTATATAACTAAAACTCACTTTTAGGTAGAACTTTATCTTTTTGTGATGACCTAGAGAAGGGCTTCTTTGGCTACACTGGAGTATGAGAAGGGATCTCTCCAATTTAACAGAAAATTCAGTCTTGAAAAGATGCTAACTGTAAACAATTTCTCAGTCCATAGCTGGAAAATATTCTAGGTATCCTGTTTCATAGACACTTTTGAAATTAATATTTTCTGTCTTTTACATTCCTTTGAGCTGCATTTTTTTTAAAATTCTAATTTACAATTCACAGAGAAATAGAAATTGTACCATTTAAAGTTACTGTACCTTAACGAATGCACCTAAAGTGGTACTGTTTCGGCATGCATGAAAGCACAAAGCTTCAGAACTCCCATGAGCGATTAATCTTCTAACACTAATTAGATATTTGCTAATTAGTGTCTGATGTATGAAAGGAAAAACATTTTGAAGCTGAAAAGGGTCTATAAAGATAGTTGCTGTACTCCAGTACACCTTTTTTCTATGTTATCATATTTCATAAATATGAATAAGATCACATGATACTACTCATTCTATGAAATTATCTTTCTGAACAAAGCCCTTTGTATGAGATAATACGAATGTGTCAATATTTTGCATTTAAAAGCCTTCAGTTGAAGGAAGTGTTTTCTTTCTCCGTTAAAAAGATGTCATATTTCATGAATCACATTTTATGCTGCATTAACAGGTAGCATTTTTCAACTTGGCTCATTGTTGATTCCTTTAAAAAAGAAGCATGCAAAATAATGGAAATAACTATTTTTAATTGCCAACCATCTTACTCAGTTTGTGTTTCATACAGAAAATATGTAACAGGTAATGACATTTTATTCAGTTACTAAAAAGAACTTTGAAAACAGAATTGGAAAGCTGTTTGAAGAATGCACATTTAGTCTGATCTTAGTCTCCTGCTTCAGTATGCAGGCCTACACAGAGTGGAATTCATTTCTATTTAAAGTAATGAAGTTATGGATTTTAATCTACCACAGTGGTGCGGTGTGGATGGATAGGTGGATGTTTTTGGACGTTCCAGTCTAATGGTGAGTGAGCAGGACTAAACTAAAGTTACCTAGTTGCCTTGCATGCCTAAGGTAGAACTAGAAGCTGGATCTCCCTGGATCAGAGGTGGGTTCCTCCCAGTTCGGACTGGTTCGCCCAAACCAGTAGCGACCCACTGGTGATGTCACGGTGATGTCATGGAACCGGTTCTGTCGGTGCCGGTCCGTGGGCGCCACCATCTTTTTTTCGGAATTTTATTTTTATTTTTTTTAATTTTTTCCGTTTTTTTTCTTCTTCTGCACATGCGCAGAAGCCAAGTTTCTGGCACTGCGCATTCGTTGCCATCTTGTTTTTGGCTTTTTTTGGGGGGGGGGATTTTTTTGGGATTTTTTGGCACTGCGCATGCGCACATGCGTGCGCGTAAAGCACGCACACGCCCATGAGGCGCAGCCACGCGGCACGGGAGGAAGTGAACTGGCAGCGAGGTAAGTTAGAACCCACCCCTGCCCTGGATCCTAACCCTAGTCCAGCACTTTAACCACTATATTACTTTGGCTCCCACGTAAAGAAGATGTTAAGCAGGACAGATGTCACTCCATATCAGATCACATGTCATTAACCTCCTTGGGCAGCTGAGCCAATTCTGCTTTTGCTTGATTATAGCACAGCTAAAGTAACATCACTTTCACCTTGCGTTTTGTTTGAGGTTGCCCAGTCTAGAAAAATGGAAACTGGTGCCTACTCTAACCAACATCCATGTTCAGTAGGGGTGTCAAACTCGCGTCGTCACAGCGGCGTCACATGACATATCAGGACTTTCCCCCCCTTCGCTAAACCAGCTGTGGGCGTGACCAGCACGTGATGCATCCGGCCTGCAGGCCGCAAGTTTGAAGCCCTGATGTTCAGCATCTAGCTCAAACAAACCACTTCTTCCTCTCTTCTCCCACACACTGAAACTCTACATCCAATGATTACACCTGCTGAAAAAAGGGCCTGGAGCAAAATGGGAGTCTGATGCCTCTCTCACAGTTTGCAGTGGAAATGAATATGAATAAGGTCCTATGAAACATTGACACAGTTTATCCCCTGTACTAATAGCTCAGATATTTGTTTTTAAATAGCAAATCCGCACAGCATATACTGAAAATGGGAAGGAGGAGTTAGGCATCTCCCTCATCTTTCATTGTGGAGTAACAATTAAGAAATGTGTTAGTCAAGGAGTAGTCCTTTCTCACTGGTTTCCTGCAAGGTTAGGGCCCTGTTCAGTTCATGGTGTTATTTTCAATGTCCCGGGGTCAGCATAATTTGGAAAAAAAAAGACACATGGGACTCAGAACACTTTGGAGAGCCTGTAAAGTAAAAAATACTGCTGTGTTGAAATGCCTATGAACAATGCACCAGCATGGGTACAATGCAGACTGAGCATTCTCATAAAACATAAAACATCTGTAATGCTATGGATCATTAGACAAAAATGTCAGTTGTCTGAAAAGCAAGAACAGAGAATGAAAGAAATGCAGAAATATCTAGCAGGATTTCAGTAATCCCTACAAAGGGAAGGCAGGAAAAATTTTCAGACTCATGTATTGCCTTAGTCATCTCCCTTTGGAATGGGCCACAGCCGCCATGAATCTTCAGCTGAGATTTAACTAGACTGAGGCACTGAGTGCTCTAGAAAAGTAATTTTTTTTACCTTCCTTTCTCTTTTAAGGGATAATATTTCTAGTAGGTGTCCCATAAAAAAGGGCAACCACTAAGCAGCAGAAAAGATTTAGTTTTCTGTACCTATTTCCTTCCATGTAGCGGCTGTCCTGATTAACAGTAGCTCTAGGTTAATCATCCCAATGGTGGATATCTCCAAGGTTCAATTGATCCTTCCTTCCTTCCTTCCTTCCTTCCTTCCTTCCTTCCTTCCTTCCTTCCTTCCTTCCTTCCTTCCTTCCTTCCTTCCTTCCTTCCTCCCTCCCTCCCTCCCTCTCTCCCTCCCTCCCTCTGCACAGTCCTCCCTCCCTCCCTCCCTGAAAGGAACACACACAAAAAAAGTGATAGCCACACAGCCAGCAATAGCTGAAAGAAATTAGGGGACAAAAAGGCAAAGACCTCAAAGAAACACATTGTAGGGTCATTTCTGTAATATGGAACATAATAAAGTATAATTTAAGTATGTTTGTATTTAAAGCATGGGAACGTTCCAATTTGTAACTAGAAATTAGGGACATCATATACAGACTACAAAAATCTGTACTGTGACATGATTGCATCAAGGAGTAGTTTTTTGATCTATATACTATACTATTTAGCTCTAAGAGCCACAGTTAATTATTTTTTGGAGTTTTCATGAATTGACCGTTAGTCCAATTAAATACAATGGGGAATATAGTCCTTTGTTTGTAGACATCTATCTGCAAATTCTTATACACATATTATTTCAACCTTGCCATAGTAAAGTAATGGCAAACGTTCTAGTCCAGCTCCTAGTGTTTCAGATTCTATTCAAATGCCAGCAAGGTATCCCAATTTAATTCACATTGCTTTCTCATTCCACCCAATCCTTATTTTCAAAGGTCTGCTACTTATAGTACATCTTACATTTCTTGTACATATTGTGGTAGGTGATTTAACTAACATTTTACAGTACTTTATGATGTGCATGTTTAACTTCCTCAGCATTTTTAGAATGTGTTATATTTTTCTGTTACTGGATGAAAATCAGTACAACTAAAAGAGACTGTTGTATGGGATGGGATGTACCTGGACAAAAGCACTAAGGTTCAAATGCCAGTGCTTAAAGGTAGCTTAATATAGATGCATCAGGTATCTTGCATCTGAACTGTGCTACTGAGAATATATGGCAATAAAAATCAATATTTCAAAAAGGAAACTAATGAGCCTGAGAAATAAGATACATATTAAAATCAAGGCAGAAATGGAAAATGAATTCCAAACACAAACCATACAAATTCACCTCAGTTTGCACACACTAAGAAACACACACACACACACACACACACACGTATGTCTGTCTGTCTGTCTCTGTCTGTCTGTCTGTATGCATGTATGTATATGTATATGCATGCATATCCTATACTTAAGAGCAACCCTCTTCCAATAATTTTTTTTTTTTTACTGTGAGTGACATTTGTTTATTAATTTGTGATCAAATAGGATTTTCCTTTAAGAAACTAATTCTTTGTGGTGGAAAAAAGGTTTTTTTTGTTTCTAATTCAGAAAAAAATGGATATTCCATTGAATTATTTTGTGTTAAACGTATTGTGTTTCAAAAACACATAAAATACACTGAATGCATTCTGGCTTTTAAGGATGATTCTTACAATTCCTTTGATCAGGAGAGGAAAGTGATGCTTTTTCAGCAAGTAGACCCACATCAGATATGAAATCACAGAGCACCATCAGGGAAGTGCGGGAGGCGAATAGCTCTCTTAGAACAGAAAGAGCTGGGAAAGACTCAAGAACATTCTTAGGAACACTAAGAGTTCATCCTTTTCCTCCTGATTTTAGAAAACATACATAAATACAACTAAAACGTCAATAAAAGTTGAAAGTAAAAGATCCATCTCATTAAACACCTGATGAGGAAATATACTCAGTCTTGAAAATGTAAATAACCTTCCTTTTCATCTTAGTATTGCATGAAATTGAAAATTTGATCCTGTATCTTGTTCTTCCATGCCAGGAGCTCCTGGCCATGTATCTGAATTCTGAACTTTACCTCAGCTTTGCTACTTGATTGTATTTCATATTCACTTGACTCAACTAGAGTTAGAACTCTCTCAGCAAGGATGTTTTCTTCTTCAATCTGACCCAGCAGTCGTTTTGTGTGTGTGTGTGTGTGTGTGTGTGTGTGTGTGTTATCTCATAGCAACCAGTTTGAATCAGTGGTGGGCTGCAAATTTTTTAACAACCAGTTCTCTGTCCTAATGACTGGCTGGGTGGATGTGGCTGGGTTGACATGGCTGGGTGGGCGTGGCCAACTCGACATCACTTATGTCGAGGGGCGCTTCACCTCGCCCGCCCTCTCATGACCGTGGGGATGCTGCAACGGTCGTAAGTGTGAAAAACGGTCATAAGTCACTTTTTTCAGTGCCCTTGTAACTTTGAATGGTCACTAAATGAACTGTTGTAAGTCAAGGATTACCTGTACAAAAATACAAAAAGCTTCTTTGCTTGCAAAAAGCTGCCCTAAATACCAGTCATTAGATTAGAAATGGGGGAATACACACTGAAGATCAATGAGACA
>QLTV01002269.1:973760-985973 GCA_003457575.1 Thermophis baileyi
ACACACAGAGAAAGAAGCACTCTTGTGATCTTTGACTTTTAGGCTTGCTGTCAAATATCAGCCATAATACTAATTACTGTTTTGAACAATATACAGGTTGTATTACACGAATGGCTATTTTATATGTGAAATTATGACTGAAATATTTCTGCACCTATATTGGTTCTCACTGTCAGGAAGTTTCTCCTTAGTTTTAGGTTGCTTCTCTCTGTTCAGTTTCCATCCATTGCTTCTTGTTTTGCCTTCTCGTGCTTTGGAAAATACATTGTCCCCCCTTCTTTCTGGCAGCCCCTTAAAAGCCTGTTGCCTATCACACTCTTGGGCAAAGCGTGTGAGCCATTTCCTCCTTTCAGTGATCCATGAAAGTACATCTATAGTATGTAGATAATAAAGTTGAAAAAAGGTGAACAACATTTTTACAGAACTACCGGTATAGATACGTTGAGGCTGGGTGTGACAAGGAATGGTTGGGAGGGGAGGGGAAAGCGAGGCACCCCTTGACGTGAGTAACATTGAGTTGGCCATGCCCACCCAGTCACATGACCACCAAGCCTCGCCCGCCAAGTCACATGACCATGAAGCCACGCCCACCATCATATGACCATCAAGCCACACCCACAAAATAAACCACGCCCACAGAACCAGTAGGAAAAAATTTTTTAGAACCCACCCCTGGTCTGTAGATTGTATTCAACATTTGGCCTAATAGAAGAAAAGCTCATTTTTGTGAGAAGACTGCAGAGAGAGCATTATTTATATTAACATTTTAAAAGTTACTTAGCTTTACAAAAAGTTATGCTTTTTAAAAACAAAGTCTGATGTCTTGTCCCTTCACTCTGAGAATACAAGTATAGTGAAATAGGACAACGAACAAAGTTGTAGCCAATATATCAGAAGACTTTGCAATGCATACGTCATGCCCTGGTTAATTCTTGCCCTCTGAAATAACTCTCCAAGGAACATTAACGCATGAACCATTGGAACTGCATGATTTTCTCCAAGAATGAACATACTGTAGATGATGAAATAAATTTAACTGGTTAGAAGCATTCCTAGCCTCTCCCTATTGTCATGTCCAGTGTCTGTCCAGTGTCTATAAAACATTATAGACACACACTGAAACTAAAGCTGCTTTTTCTATTGGAGCACAAAACATCATTGAATCAGTATTTCATCAAAGAACTAATTATTTCATCTAATCTGCATTAATCCTCAATTTAGCTACTTGTGGTACTTCAAGACTATCTACAGCAGCGGTTCTCAACCTGTGGGTCGCGACCCCTTTGGGGGTCGAACGACCCTTTCACAGGGGTCACCTAAGACCATCGGAAAACACATATTTCCGATGGTCTTAGGAACCGAGACACCGCTCCTCTATCCGTCCACATACGAGTACCCAGGGACGGTGCGACGCACGGGCGGCCCTCAATTGCGCAGGTGCCGACGGAAGGGCCACGCACGCTAGCCCGCCATCTTGGTGCCACATCCCCTTTGTCATCTCATCGCTTCTCGCCTGGCAACGCGCACGTGTGGGGAGGGGGTGGGGGGGGGGGGGGGGGGGGTCGCGGTGGCGGGGAGGGGGTTGCGGCATTAGGAAGGTTGAGAACCACTGATCTACAGTATTAACTACAGTATTACTTTTTTCCCTGATGAAATACAGAGGCAAAGCTGCACATTGAGACTATAGGCCAACATTATATCATTTCAGCACCAATAAAATTCAGGGAATACCCCCTTATATAAATTCACTTCCCAAAATACAGATCCTGTCCTAACTCCCAGAAACTCTATACAGCCTTCTGAGTTGCTCAGAAAAAGATGAACTAATCACATGGGAGAGGAGATAAGTTAAAACTTCCATTCAGATTTGCTAATAAAAATTGGAAAACTGATTTTTCGCATATCAGGATCAATTCAATTCTCTTTCAGTGTAAAGAAAAACTGCTATATAATTTGGATTTCACTTTTCTCGCACAACCCTACTTCTGATAACTGATAATCCCACATAAATTACTGGGAGTGTCCAAGAAAACTTAAAACACAGAAATGTTACTTTTGGCTTATTTATATAATTTTCAACAATATAATGCTTTACTGATACAATTAATATGTGAATGCGTGGCCCAGTCTTAATTTGAAGTTATTTTGTTCTACGTATTCCTGCAAAACTTCTAAATACTCTTAGAAGCAACTATTTCTACTTATTCCATGTTTATGCTATCCTATTCAATTTAAAATAAAATCTGAATCATCTATATATGCTATATTTTAGGGGTCCTGCCCCCAGATTAATACTTTACTTATTTTCAAATAAAAATAATAATGTGTTATATAGTGCCATGTAATTTAGTTACCAAAATAATTGATGAAAAGGTTGCATGTCCTATCTGTCTATTCTGTCCTTAAGTTTTAGTTGACTCCATGTTAAACATTCACCATTTGAATTATATTAACATACCAGGAAACACAAGTCTTTCTATTTAAAATTATTTGGATAAGAAAAAAAAAATTAAAATTGCTGCTCCAGGTAAATATAAATTTTGAATTCAAATGAAAATTATTTGATGTAAGTTGAAAAATCTTTCTTTTGGCACTTTACTAAATATTTAATTATTGTGAGACATTTGTCAACTATTCGTATATGGATAAATACCATGTTTCCCTGAAAATAAGACCTATCCTGAAAATAAGCCCTAGCACATTTTTACATGTGTGCCTAATATAAGCCCTACCCCCAAAATAAGCCCTACTTAATAACCTGTCCCGCTGCCTGCCCATTCCATCTGGTTGCTCACGGTGACGTGGCCATGAGGTGACCCTGGGGGGTGTAGCTGCCCCACGTGCCCCGCACTAGCTTATCTCAAGGCCCCCACGACCAGGTCATCCAGGTCCCGACACCTTCCTCACGGCCATATGCAGCAGGAACCCATGTGGCCACCGGCCCACTTCTGCTTGCTCATGGCTGCAATGGCGCAGGAGGCCAAGAGGTGTGTTGGTGCCACAGCTGCGAGGCAAGACAGGTGTTGGGGTGTGGATGGCCTGGCTGCGGGGACCATGAGGTAAGCCAGTGAGGGGCACATGGAGCAGCCCCACCCCCTGCTTTGTGGTATCGGCACTGGTGCACTGCACGGCCTCCTCCCCCACCATGAACCAACAGAAGAAGTGGGCCTCCCGTACATGGAAAAATAATAAGATACCCCCCAAAAATAAGTCCTAGTGCTTATTTTGGGGCCGAAAAGAAAATAAGACCCGGTCTTATTTTTGGGGAAACACGGGTATATTCATAAAACACGCTGACCTTTTAACTTCCACCCCAGTCTACCACTATACATTAAGCAACTGACAAAGCTTCACTGTGTGTGTAACTCTACATTACAATATGAACCCTTTTGCAGGTTTTTTTTAAAATTTATTAGATTTGTGTCCTTTGATTACACTAAACAGCTTTTTGAAAGCTATAGATTCAATATTTGGCTTCCAAGATACTTGATGAAATTTGATTTGGGGACAAAAATAAAATATCAACAATATGTTTAAATAAATAAATAAAGAAAAACCAGAAAACAATATTGCTACCTGTGATCCACATATTTTTCTAGCTATAAAAAAGCAAAGTTATTCCAAAAACATGAATGAAGAAAGAAAGAAAGAAAGAAAGAAAGAAAGAAGAAAGAAAGAAAGAAAGAAAGAAAGAAAGAAAGAAAGAAAGAAAGAAAGAAAGAAAGAAAGAAAGAAAAAGGTACGTTAACATTACATTTTGAGTGACAGGCAGGTGCTTTGGGATGTGTAGTTGAACTCCCATGAAGCCTATTTAGTCATGTAAAAATGTTAACCATTTCAGGATGCTTAATATTTCAGATTATTACTGTTGTTTTATAACATGACCTTAGGACCATAGAAGAAACACTCATATGTCTACTTTATAGGTATAGTTAAGCAACATGTTATATAACTTTGTTTATAAGCATCACTAATCACTTACTTACATAGAGCAGGTGGGAGACTGAGCTTATTTGCCAAAGAAATGTCAGTAAATGAAATTTAAATGCCTGCATTTTCTAATGGAGAATAATAAGCCCTTATAATTATTGCATGAAAGCTATTACTCTCTTGTGGCACATATCTAAAAGTTGGAGACCAAATGTTGTAATGCTGTTAAAATATCAAAAGCAAAAGTAATTTACCTTTTAAAAAATATTCAAACATTTAAAGTTAGTCCTTTAATTAAGTTTATATCATCAGTTAATATCAGTACACAGTAAAAGTCTGTGTAGTAGCTGGCTAATAAACATTTTCTTAGATGAAATACAGACAGACAGACAGACACATACACATAGATACAGATATACAGATATACTGATATGCAGAGACAATAGCAAAAGCTATTTAACAATGAAGAGTCCAACTGAGGAAGTAATGGAGCCTTGTTCATAACTGGTATTTAAATAAGATTGGATGACAAGTTATTTGAGATCCAGGATTCCTGCATTAGGAAGGAGGATGGGCTACATCATGTCCATTGGGAATTCTCTACATTCTGATTCTTTAGAATGCTACTTCATAAGTCACCATACATGTATAAATGTATGAGTTCCATATTTCACTATATTTATTCATATGAAGATCATGACAAGCAAGTGAAACAGGCAATTTGCTCATTAGCAAGAACAATCAAGTCTTCAATCCTTGAGTAAGTGGGGCCATACATTTATATTTCCAATGTTGCAATATCAATCTTGTAACTATAGTAAGGGAATGGAGAATCCATTTACACCCAACCATAACTAAAATTAATTGCTGTTTGGTAAGATTTGGATGTAAAACTTAAAGTGGCAAAATGTTGAAATGTAAAAATTTAAATGTAAACATAGTTATGGGCTTTTATATTATCTGACAATGATATAAGAACAATTTAAATCTGCTAATTAAAACTTATTGCTGACAAATCACACATTTACCCTACATGTTTATATATGTTCTGCTGCATATAATGTAATTAATTTAATTTATTTTATTTGTCAAACATATATAAGATTACAGAGAAAGTGTAAACATGATTATGAATACATGAAATGGATACAAATAAATGGGGACAGTAGGACAGGGACGGTAGGCACGGTGCGCTTATGCATGCCCCTTACAGACCTCTTAGGAATGGGGTGAGGTCAACAGTAGATAGTCTAAGGTTAAAGTTTTGGGGGTTTGGGGAAGAAACCACAGAGTCAGGTAGTGCATTCCAGGCATTGACCACTCTGTTGCTGAAGTCGTATTTCCTGCAATCGAGTTTGGAGCGGTTTACATTAAGTGTGTATCTATTGTGTGCTCGTGTATTGTTGCGGTTGAAGCTGAAGTAGTCATTGACAGGTAGGACATTGTAGCAGATAATTTTATGTGCTACACTTAGGTCATACCGAAGGCAACGTAGTTCTAAATTGTCTAAGTCCAAAATTTCAAGTCTGGTTCAGGGGTGGGTTCCACTTACCTTCCCTACCGGTTCGCATCGTGTCACTTACGTCACTTCACGGAAATGACCCTCTGCGCATGCGCAGAACTCTCTGTGCATGCACAGAGCATTCTTTGCAGGGCTGCGGTGACCAGAGAACCAGTTTGGGAGCATGGACAGCTGGCCATCACTGCCGGTTCGGCGAGCGGGTGAAAATTTCCACCACCAGTCCAAACCGGCAGCAACCCACCACTGGTCTGGTTGCATAAGGTATTCTGTTGTGAACAGAGGAGTGGAGGACTCTTCTCGTGAAATATCTCTGAACATTCTCAATTGTATTAATGTCCGATATGTAGTGCTGGTTCCAGACAGATGCGCTGTATTCGAGAATTGGTCTAGCAAACGTTTTGTATGCTCTAATTAGAAGTACAATATTACCAGAAGAAGCTATGCAAGATTAGGTTAACAACTCGTAATGCCTTTTTGGCAATGTTGTTACAGTGGGCTCTGGCACTTAGATCTTTAGAGATAAGCACTCCAAGGTCCTTAACAGAGTGAGGGTCGTCTACAAGGTCGTGTCCATCCAACTTGTATTTTATGTTTTGATTTTTTTTTGCCAATTTGTAAGACAGAGCATTTATTGGTTGAGATTTGAAGTTGCCACTTGTTTGACCATTCTGACACATAGTCAAGGTTTTTTTGAAGGGTAGCAGCATTGTCAGTGGTGTTGAATAGTTTTACATCATCAGCGAAGAGATGATCGCAAAGGTCATTTATGTAAAGTATAAAGAGTGTTGGTCCTAGAACACTGCCTTGGGGGGACACCGCTGTTAACAGGTACAGGATTTGATAGAGCGCTCCCTATTTTGACCACTTGTTGCCTATTTGACAGGAATGCAGTTATCCATTTATGCATGGGTCCAGAAATGCCATAAGATTTTAGTTTTAGAAGTAGTTTGTCGTGTACCACTGAATCAAAGGATTTACAGAAAGACTTCTGTAAATTGCGTCTATTGCTTTGCCTTGACCGACTTGTGTAGTCCATATGTTTTTGCAGTGTAGGAGTTGCAGATTACAGGATAATTTTTTTCTGAAACCGAATTGTTTGTTAGAGAGTAGGTTGTTTGTCTCTAAGGGTAGGTAATGGATTGGTTAATTATTGATTCCATGACTTTGCCGGTGACCATAGGTTGGGCAAGGAGCTGGTCCTGAAAGATTTTTCAAAGATTATGCTTAGAGGTTCTGCTAAGGCAGTGGAAAGCTTTTTAAAGAAGTAGGCACATAGTCCATCAGGTCCAATAGATAGAGATGGTTTTAGACTGTGTAGTGCCTTTTCAATGTTGTTTTCTGTAAAATCAATATTTATTAGATCGTTGTAATTATTTGTGGTACGACTGGGAAATACTGGGCATGAGTTGTTGCTGTTTACAAAGACTGAGCCGAAGAATGTATTAAAGAGGTTGGCTTTAATGGTTTCATCATTACAGTCTTTATTGTTAGGTCCTTTTAGGGGTGGAATGGATCTCGAGTCTTTAAGTTTGTTGTTTACAAAATTATAGAAGGAATGGTTGCATTTTGTGCGGAGAAGGTTTTCCTCTTGTTTGATATGATAATTGGTGCATTCAGTCTTTATCTGGTGGCATATGTTTTTGTAGCAGCTTTTAAAGTTGGATATGTAGCCAGTTTTGTTTTTTCTCCATAGATATTTTTTTGGGGGATTGGAGCTTCCTTATTGTTATGGGCAATTTGTTTTTTCTGGTTTTCGGGGTTATTAGTGGTAGGTATAGTTTAATGACTCTTTTGACTTTGAGCAAAAAAATGTTATAATGTTCTTCGGCAGTATTGCAGCCAGTGAATAGGATTTGCCAATCAAGAGATGAGAGGTCAGTGTCTATGAGATCATAGTTGGCTTTTTTTTAAGTTATAACTGGGGATCCCATCATTATGATGATTTTTGTAAGGACGTATATTGAGACAAAAGTCAATCATGCTGTGGTCACTGTTGGAAAAGGGTTCTTTTATTTGTAGTCCATAAATTGAGTTTAAACTGTTGCAGAAGATGAGATCAAGGCAGTTGTTGAGTCTAGTGTTGTTAGTTACTAGTTGATTCAGTCCCAAATTAGTTACAGCATTGTACAGCGTTGTATGCATGGGTTCAGTTGTACATTTGTTTAGAGTCCAATTAATAAGAGGTAGATTGAGGTCACCAAGAAAGATAAGAGGATGTGGGCAGGAGACTGCCCATGTTAGTAGTGAAGTTAATTTGTTCGCATGTTCGATGTCATAATCAGGGGCTCTGAAACATAGTAAGAAACGAAATGTGGTATTTAAGGACAGCTCACAGATGATGGTCTCAGGAAGAGCAAGTTCCTGTGTAACTTGGATATTTTTTAGATTTAAGGACTTTTTATAGAAGATAGCAACACCACCTCCTCTATGGGTTTCACGATTGGACCGGTAAACATGATAGTCTCTTTCTATGGTAATGGAGTCAGGGAGGGATGCATTCAGCCACGTTTTGCAGACAAATATAATGTCGAATATAGCCGTATTTAGTAAGAGGAGGAATTCAGGCATTATATTTACAAGGCTTCTTGCGTTAAGTAACTTGCATTTAAGGTCAGTAGTGGTTGGTATTGAGATAGTTAGGGGCGTGCATGCCTAGTTTTGGATGATGGGAGGTTGGATGTTAGGATGTGGGTTGCCGGATTTACTTTTGATACAGTTTGCACAGTAGTCAATGTATAAAACTGTCTCTCCTAGGTCTTGACGTCTTTTGAATTCTGAGCGGAGTTCATGGGAGCGGACTTGTTGCAGTATGGATAGGTCAGGCCATGAGCGAAGTTTGTTATGGTTGGTGTTGGTTTTGGCAATGGAATTTATTGTATGAATGAATTTGTGTTTGCTGGACTCATTCTTGCAAATGACTCTACAAAATCGTAGGGCCACCGAGCTGTCACTGTACTTGAACTCAGGGCCATCTCTGGAAATTTCAATGATTTCTTCAGGGGAGAAGGTTGATGTATTAGAGTTTGTGATAATTTTGTGAACCTTAGTGATGTCATCAGATTCGTTTGTGTCATCCAGATCAAATAAAATAGCATTTGGACATAACTAAGATTAATTGCTGTTTGGTAAGTCTTGGATGTAAAACTTAAAGTGGCAAAATGTTGAAATGTAAAAATTTAAATGTAAACATAGTTATGGGCTTTTATATTATCTGACAATGATATAAGAACAATTTAAATCTGCTAATTAAAACTTATTGCTGACAAATTACACATTTACCCTACATGTTTATATATGTTCTGCTGCATATATAAGAAGGATGTGTAGAATTTACCTCTGCACATGGAAATCTTTCATATTATAGGGAGAATCTCTCCCGAATCATATCACATTGGTATTTAGGGCAGGGGTCTGCAAACTTAAACACTCAAAGAGCCATTTGGACCCGTTTCCCACAGAAAAGAAAACACTGGGAGCCACAAAACATGGGTGTGCATGGCCAAGTCAACGTCACTCCCACCCAGTCACATGACCCCCCAGCCACGCCTACCCGGGTTTTGTGGCTCCCCGTGATTTGTTTTCTATGGGAAATATGTATCTCCCTCTATCATCTCTCTCGCGCTCTCTCTCTCTCTCTCTCTCTCTCTCTCTCTCTCTCTCTCCCTCTCTCTCCCCCTCCCTCTGTTTTTCTCTTCGTCCTCTCCCTCTCGTTTGCTCACTTGCTCACTCGCTCACTCACTCACTCCCTTTCTTTTCTATCTTTCTTTCCTTTCTTTCTCTCCCCTTCTCTCTCTTGTTTCCCTCTTTTCCTCCCATTCTCTCCCTCCAGCTCTCTCATTTCTGTGTCCCTCTCCCCCCTCTCTCACCCCCCTCTCTCTCATTTGTTTCTCTCTTTTTCCTCTCTCTCATTCTCTCCTTCCATCATTTTCTCATTTCTCTCTCTCTTTTCCCCTTTTCTCTCTCATCTCTCTAACTCTCTTTCCCTCCCTCTCTCTCTTCCCCCCTCTCTCTTTCCCTCCCTCTCTCTTCCCCCTCTCTCTCTCGTGTGTATGTTTGTTCCCTCTTGAACCATTTCCAAAAACAGGCAAGGGTTGGGGTTTTTTTTTTTTTTTTGTTGATGTTCTTTCTTCTTCTTTAGGTGCTTTTTACCATATGTTTTAAATCAAGAGTCATTTCAGGTTCCCAGATAAATGAAACTCTTTCATCCCCCTGCTGTGGCTCCCAGTCAGCTGGCTGGCCCCACCCCTCGCCCTCCCAGTCACTCCTCACATGGCCTGAGAAGGTAAGGGCAATGGCAGGGATGGAGACTCGCTTCATATTCCAGAGCGGGAGGGAAGCACCCCTGTACGTGCCTGTCATCTTGCGGGCACTTCTTCTGGCACTTCTTGGTGCTGTGCGCACCTCGGTTGCTTGGGGAGACATGCAATTTTCTCTCCACCCCAAGACACTGGCCTGGCCCAACTGCGGCTGATGCTCCATGTCGTAATGGGCTCCAGGAGGAGAAGGGGATGCCGTCTCCCCTATTGTGAAGCACGCTAAATTTAAGGGTGCTGCACAAGGCGCTACGAGAGCAGTGAGCAGGCCATGGAGGTGGCGAGAGCAAGTTAAAAGTCGAGAACATTGGGCCAGCCCAGCTGCAGCTGACGCCCCTGCTCTCACTGCCTCCATGGCCTGCTCGCTGCTCTCGCTGCGCCTTGCACAGCACACTTAAATTTAGCATGCTTCACAATGGAGGAGACGGCATCCCCTCCTCCTCCTGGAGCCCATTACGATGCGGAGCAGTGTCTTGGGGCAGAGAGAAAGTCGCGTGTCTCCCCAAGCAACCGAGGTGCGTGCAGCACCAAGAAGCACCAGAGGAAGCGCCTGCAAGATGAGAGGCAAGTACAGGGGCGCTTCCCTCCCACTCTGGAATATGGAGCGAGTCTCGATCCCCGCCATCGCCCTTACCTTTTCAGGCCACGTGAGGAGTGACTGGGAGGGTGAGGGGCGGGGTCAGCCAGCCGACAGGGAGCCACAGCAAGGGGACAAAAGAGTCGCATGCTGCTCAGGAGCCACATGTTACCGACACCCGATTTAGGGATACACAGTTTCTAGCAAAGAAAAGTTTAGAGTGACATGATTTAATAAGCAACATTTGTTATACAGTCAAATGTGGACTAGTTTCCTTTCTAATAATACATATCATACTGACATATTTCTAAAATTAAGTTAAAAATAAAAATTGCAGAAACAGAGATCTAACTAATATATAATAAGTGCAATACAATCCTTAAAATATATTTTTAAAAAGCATATATAAATTTTTATATACTTATAGTTTTCTTTCTCCTTAAAGTAACTAATACCATGCACAATCTTTGGAATTAACCTCACATCATATTATTTGCCAAATTGTCATTTTTTCCTCCTTTTATATATCAGTCTTTAGTATTATTGAGTTAGAAACTGTGCTGCAATCAATACCTCACAGGTATAGAATTTAAAATAAAAGGAAGCATTATCAAAATAGGAAATGGAAATAAAATTATTACAATCAAACTCAAAACACCGTTACCTATTTCTTTCCAAATTATAATTAATTAATGAATTTATTCTAGTCAATATCACATTTTTTCCAAAATCAATAATATTGAATATTTTTCAAGGTTTATGTTATCCAGGCTAGAGGAATATGCTGTACGATGCTGAACTGAGATGATAGTGCACAGTTAAGATGATAATTTGACACAGTAAATATTCCTCAATGGCATTTTTCATTAACAGGCCAAACATGGATATGCTTGCCAGTTGCAAGATCTAAGATATGTTTAGTGGATAACAGATGTTCTCTGTAAGGTATTAATCCTTTTAGTTGCTTCTGATTTGATTACAGCCAAAAAGCCTTTCACAATTATAAATTATAAATGGATCATAGTAATCTTAAACCTGACCGTACAGAAACTATAATCTTCCTTTTTCATTACCATTTTAAAGATATACTCCTTATAATTTTAGAATTAGTTTATAGTGTAACTGGGTTTTCTTCTTGCATAACATTTTACTTCTTTCCTTTTTATTGTTTCATACTACTCCCATGTTTGTTAAAAAAGCTCACCTGTAATCCTTAAGTGAACATTAACCTTACAGATATTGTTTTAACCATTCATTAAGTGATCTGTGGTATCAAAATTTATGATGCTTGATTCATGCAGTCAATCACAACCTTATAGTCAAGTGTGTGTCTGTGTAATTGTAAATGTTAGTACTACAAAGCCACAAAGGTTTTGCCACGTGTGATTTCATTGCTGTTCCATGTCTGTCTGGCTTTCCTTCTTATTTATGTCACATTTTCACATTGAGCATTGTGGTTAGAGCAGCATTAAGAATGAGTTGAGTGTTTAATGGGGTAGCAACAATAGTTGATGTCAATTGGAAATAAAAAGGAGAAGAATGAATTTATATTACCCTAGGAGTCGGTCAAAACATAGCTCCACCTCGCTTTGACAGGAAAAGACCTATAATAGTGTGATAGACAGACAAGACATAAAATATAGAAGAGTGTCTTTCTCTCACTTGGAAGGATAAAGATTTCCTGGGATTATAGGGGGGGTGGGGGAGGAGGAGGAATATCTATCTATATCTATATCTATATCTATATCTATATCTATATCTATATCTATATCTATATCTATATCTATATCTATCTATATCTATATCTATATCTATATCTATATCTATATCTATATCTATATCTATATCTATATCTATATCTATATCTATAT
>QLTV01002269.1:996063-1015958 GCA_003457575.1 Thermophis baileyi
CACCACAGACCGAACCGGATCCGTGACATCACTGTGATGTCACCAGCAGGTCGCTACCGGTCCAAACCGGGAGGAACCCACCTCTGTACTGCATGATTAAAAATTTTAAAAATAATAATATCAAATATTACCTTCTGCTACTGAATTGTGCTTTGCATAAAGACACTCTTCAGCCCAGGTCATTGGCACATTTAACTCAGTACTGATTGCACTAAGATGATCATATAGGCTACTTATTTAACAGATGAATGAAAACTTCAGCCTTGTTTTACTAGAAACATCCACATTTTTACAATCCTATTTGTGAAGGACAAGCTGCTGTTCTTTTCTTTTCTCAGAATGTGAATAAAAACATAGAGAAAAGTTTAAAATAAGATTCAAAACTCCTATGTGAAAAAAAAATCTGATCTGCCTAGATAACAAATCTCTCAAACAAGCTAGCAACATTTCAGGTTTGTATTGGCTTCTTATTTCATGTGCTGCTTTCTCAAAGAATTCAATATCTACTTATTCTGTTGTGCGGAAAAAGAAATTGTTGCTACAATTCCATTTCAAATAAAGTTGGTTTTAGACAGAAAGCTTTTATGCCTGCTTTTAAAGATAGGGTGAATAACAGTTAGGATCAGGAAAGGGACATCTTGTTGTGATTTTCATTTGTTAGTATAGCATGCAGTGACATGGAGTTGTTTGTTGTTCAGTTACTTTTGGAGTATGCCCGAATAAGAGAGTATAAAAATAGTTCTTTAAAAATAAACCATTTCATGGTTTTGCTTCATTGAAATGCTTTCTTTTTATGAATAAGAAATTAATCCACAAATTCAGCTGTGACTTCTATATAAATGAAGCTTTTTTTCTGGTTGAGTGCAATATCCCCATGAACATTTTGAAAGGCATACCTGCTCTTTATTCCAGCTTATTTTTAAATTAACTGATAATATAAATATGACTTTGATCTTCAAAGAGAGTCCAGCTGTTTCAGAGTTCAGCTGTTTGTCATGTTTTTATCCTTTTAAATAATAATAATAGTAGTAGTAGTCTATATATACTTTCAGTTGAAACAAACAAATATCACAAGGCAGTGTAGAAGAACATCAATGAAACAACATTAAATATAAAAGCAATTATTTTTTACAAATATTAAGAACAAAATCATTACAATATTTTCAGAGATCTCATGAAATATTTATGAAAGACAAAAAGTCCAATTCAGGTAGAAATCATTCTGTACTTTGGGTCACATAGGAAAAAGCTCTTTCTTGTATACTTTACATTCTTGTGAACTAATCATGTATTTCAAAAGTTATTTCCTATTGATACTATCTCTGGAGGTGATTAAGAAGAGGGTGGGCAGCTACCTCTTGAAGAAAATTGATTTTTCCATATACTACAGAAGTGGACTAGATCATTTTTATGGTTCCTTCAACAATGCTTTGACAACATGAATGGCTAGATTATTTAAACAATTGAGTGATGGCTTAGAAATCTATACATTCTTTTCTATTCTGATTTTTGGTATCAGCTTGGAGGGTGAGACAAATGTTAACTTTTTCCACTGTTTCCAAGAAATATGGAGCCATATGAATATTACTTTTGGGGTCAGAATCATGCAATTCCTATAGATTTTAGAAAACTTTCATGAGAGCTTAAAAATTTGCATTGTTTCTGGTATGGCCATATATTATAAATACTTGTAGGTACCTACAAGACCAGCTCCTCCAACCAACATCCTGTTGTTGTTCATTTATCGGAAAATTATTGATTGTTTCCCACTTTTGTGAAATATGGGTTGATGAGAACAAAAAACAATGTTTTTATGCAATGACCACCACTGGAGTCTAGATTAAGTAAAAGTGTTCCAAAAACTGATGAAGATACAACTATTTAAGAGGTCCTAATTGGACTAAGCTGGAGTAACAGCTAGGGCTATTCTTTCTTGCTCCATTTTAAATTGAATTAAATTATTTTAATGTGTCACATGATATCATCATCATGGGAATTTTAATTTTGGAAATTATTCTTTATTGCTTTTCTATATTTTTGTAAACTGCTGAAAATATTGCAGTTCCAGCTGGAAATTATAAAACATTGAAATCTCCAGTTTCTGCTGAAAAGTATAACATTGAACACACTTGATTAAGGAATGAAGAAAATAATACATAACTTTCACAAAACAATTTTCATAGTGAATAAAGTTATGATTTATATCAGAGGTTAGCAACTTAAGACCAAAGTCATCTGGCTGATGGTCCCCAAAAGAAATACATTTATCCAGTATACAAGAGAGAACAGAGCTCTTGTTGTCAGCTTAGGCAGCCATTTTGGCAATGGCTTTCCCACTTCCTTCGTTCAAGTGGCGCAACAGTTCACTAGAAATTGTGGCAGTGGCAGCATGGGCTCTGGCCAACAGGCAAAAAAAAAAAGGTTGCTGACCCCTTTCCCTCTGAAGTGGCCCCCAGCTGCCTTTTTGAAACCAAAGACTTGACAATCAAATCTGAAGATCTAAGCAGGGAAATTATTCTTTGAACACAGTATTTTATTTCCTCTTTCTTAAATATTAATGAGAAAATTATTTGTGACATGGAATCATGTACCTGAGATGGATGGCTGAATGAATGGCTGAATGAATGAATGAATCTCATTAAAAGATACCAGATCTTATTTATGAAAAGTTTAGACCACCCCTTTCAATATGACTATAGGCAGTTTACAAGTATATAAAATAAAAATGATTTATTAATAATGCAAAGTAATATAACCAATATTATTTTATATTAATAGTTCAATGAATCTAGACCTACATTGTAATTCTAGATGAACCCATTTTAAAGAAAATAAACTTGTAGTAATATTTCCCTGCAGTTTAGAGTTGAGTTGAGCAGAATCACAATATGCTTTACTAGTGTGATATTGTCTTTTTCTTCTGGGCAGTGAGAAATAGATTTCCTAGCAGACTATTTTGCTCAGCTACCAACTGGAATCAACCATCCATTCTACTTAATTAAGAAATACTCAGAGTTTTCAATGGAATGAATTTCCTCTTACTTTCTTTTCTTATAACTCATACCGATAACAAGCAACTTGCATGGATCCTGAGTTACTTCTGGCTAATCTTAACATTAGGACTAAAATTCTATAGCATATTTTGATAACTTACTAGAGGGGAAAAAAACTACTCTACTCTGCTTGCAAATTTGAAAAGAAATCTGGTCAGGTTTAAGATTTTCCATTTGGCCTATGTCCCTGCATAACATATTCTAAAATAAAACCCTACCACTCAGAACCTATTGGATTAGGCCAGCTCCACTAAGCAAAGTTAGAAATAAGTAACAACCAAAATAGTAATAAAATCCACAATGTAAGATTTTAGCCATTTAATGCAGAGGTGGGTTTCAGCGGGTTCTGACCAGTTCTGGATAACCGGTAGGAAATTTTTAGTAGTTCGGAGAACCGGTAGCAGAAATTTTGAGTAGTTCAGGGAACCGGTAAATACTACCTCTGACTGGCCCTGCCCCCATCTATTCTCTGCCTCCCGAGTCCCAGCTGATCGGGAGGAAATGGGGATTTTGCAGTAACCTTCCCCTGGAGTGGGGAGGGAATGGAAATTTTGCAGTATCCTTCCCCTGGAGTGGGGTGGGAATGGAGATTTTACAGTATCCTGCCCCTGCCATGCCCACCAAGCCACGCCCGCCAAGCCACACCACGCCCACCAAGCCACGCCCACAGAACCGGTAGTAAAAAAAATTAATCCCACCACTGGTTTAATGCAAGGATAAACAAAATGTTAAATCTAATGGATATAATGTAATGTATAAAAAAATACTTTCAAAACAGGAACTACTAATCCTTTTTCCAACCATAGATAACAAACATTCATTTTAAAAATTCCTTGATAAATTCTATCATTTCATCTCTAACACAGTTTTCTTGGCCCAACAAGGTATCAGTTAGTAAATAACTTTCTGCTGCAGTTTCTGTATTATCACCTCTGATAATACAGTTATCAACACAATTCCAGGTGTAATGATAATTTCCTTGCCATTTGATATCTACAAGGAAGTAAAGGAAAGTCCAGGCATGATTTGCAGACAGACACAGCAGGGAAGATTCACACATTATACATAGGAAGCTCCAGCACCATGAAAGGATGTTTATAGATTCCCTCTCTATAAATTTACTTCATGAGCTTTTGATATTTTATATAATTAAATTAAATGCAACATTCTACAGTGAATGTAATATTCTATTGCAGGATTAAATATAATATTCCATGCATTAACAAGCATATGCATAATGTCTTAGACGGGTTATTGCAGTTCGACGTATCACCTTGAAACATTTCTCAGTAATACTTTCTTGGCATTATTTTACAATTTGCAGCTATAACTTCAAAGTTTTAGATTTACATAGTCAGTACAGTAGATACTTCTCCTCTTTTAACTTGTTCAGTTTTATTTCTATTTCTCTTCTCTGACAATTGATAAAAGGGTGTACTTGAGATCGTGTTGCTTTTGACAATTAAGTATGTATAACAACTAAACAATTACTACTACAATTATTGCCACCCTAATCCTACAGCTGGAAAAAAACAACTATGTTTTTAATGACTTCTGGAATATTACTTAAGGTAGAAGTTACACAGAACTCCTGTTGTCTTAAATTATCTACATACAGTACATTAGGAGTATGAGGGTATCTTATGTTTAAAACACATGGCTTCAACTTTATTATTTATTTATTTATTTATTTAATATGTTGATGAATCCAAAGATCTTCTCAGATGGTTATAATCAAAACAAAACATCAGTAACAGAAAGATGAATAAATCATCCATTTAGTACCATCCTGTACATAATACAGGTAGTTCTCTTTTAGCAGTTGCCTTGTATATTGACAGTTTGCAGTTACAATGACGGTGAAAAAGTAACCTTGCAACCAATCCTCACATCTGCAACCTTTGCAGTTTTATTTAGAAATTGTTTTGCTTAATGACTGAATTGCCAGTCTGAATCATGGTCACTAAAGGACTACCCATTCTGATATAAATTTCTTCCTAAGATATGAAAAATTTACTGGGATTGCATACACGCCATTACAAAACAACAACATAAATCTAGAATTCATCTTTTATCCCTTAGATCAGCTATTCTAGATTAATGCATGTGGCCAACGAAGGATTTATCTGTGATCTTTACCGTTCTTTAACATTTCTGTTCCAGTGATTCAATCACAGCAGTTCTTTTTGACAGAAGGGCAGGAAGGAGGACATCACCCATTATGAATGCCTGTATCCTTCTGTTCTAGGAAAATGCTGATTCTGATGCACTGTCCTCATGTAGCTGAAATATGGATTGTTTGGTCTATTCGCAATTTCACTCTTAATAACTCCTATATTATATATAAATATGCCATTTGCTTTGCCCTTGTACCTTCTTGTTTTGAAAATATCACTGTTTTTCTGCTCATCTTTCAGTTTAGCACTGTCATAGTTTAAATGGTTTCTATAAATCTGCCACATAATAAGTTTCAGGATTACTGTATAGCCTGCAGCCTTATTCCTTTTTAGTGTAATCCAGAAAACCAATAAAGTTTTGGCCTGGACAGTTAAGGTTTTGATCTGATGTCTCTATATCAATGCTTAAAGGAGGTGAATAGATGTTGCTGAGTAGCTTAACAATTTTGCCTTTAGGTCAGTTCTGAATTGTTCACTTGTCAATTGTTATACATGCTTTCAAGGAGCGTACACTTTCAAAGAGGCATTATTTGAAATACACAAAAGCCTCTTACTCCTGAAAATGTCATGGCACATATATGGTGAATTTAAAAATGGGGGGAGGGGGAAAATTAACCATTTAATCAGTCAATTAAAAACCTAATTGTCTACTTTTGATTAAACTTTTTTTTTTAATCCAAGAAGGGACTGCTGAGACATTTGATCATTAAACTTGTCATTTTTTTAAACTTTCTGACAATAATATTCAGTCATGAAAGATCCCCAGCAATATTGACTCTTAGTTTATAGATTTAAAATGGTGAAAAATATGGTGACCATCCCTTGGGAAATTGGATCAATTGTATTGATTATGACTCAAATAAATCTTTCTAGAGGGGATAGTTAAAAATTTGTGACAGATGAGAGACTGTTAAACTACATACACACATGGGAGCAAGTTTTCCAGAGCAAAATGTAGAGAGCATACCAGGGCTGAGCATGCCAAATATGCAAAGAATTGTATTCCCTGTGACATGGCATTACATAGGCATGCAGGCAGGCAAAGGAAAATGAACCACCAACTTGTGGTAAAGTCAACACTAATGAGCATGATTTTTTTTTTGTTTTGTTTTGTTTTCAGTAAGAAAAATGACAAGGAAAGGAACAGTTGACATAATAATAGTAGGGGGAATCATGCCAAGTAAATATAAACTAAGGGTCATGTTTTTTCTTATTTTCTTAATAGTGAGTATAACAATAGCTATTACTCATTTATTAATAGCAATAGCAATACATTGGACGTATATTCCGCTTCATAGTGCTTTACAGCCCTCTCTAAGCGGTTTACAGAGTCAGCATATTGTCCCCAACAATCTGGGTCCTCATTTTACTGACTTCAGAAGGATGGAAGGTTGAGTCAACCTTGAGCCGGTCAGGATCGAACTGCTGGCAGTCGGCAGAATTAGCTTGCAATACTGCATTCTAACCACTGAACCACCATGGCTGTTATACAGGTGGAAAATTATTTCCACATTGTGAACAACCGAACAGCACTAAGAAGTCTTACACATGGGGCTTCCTATACATTACACTGACTGAATTTGCAGTTCAAAATCATAGCCATACAGCCATAATATGGTTTGTTGCATTTTGGCTTAGAGTAATGCATAAATTTCATCACTCCAATTCATAAACTGTGTCAACGTCGACAAATCCATGCAAGTATCTTGGCAACACTGCAGAACTTTTTTTAAAAAAATGTCTTCTTCCAGTATACTTTTCATTTTCCCTGATCAAGCCTAAAAACCTGATATTTCCTTGTCGACTCAAGCTTTATTTACCTTTTCACCAAGCTTTGCTTATCTATAGGACAAGAACTAGTACAATAATTACTCTCTTTAATTTTTTTATCACATAGATAAGCATTGATAGTCAGAATGTTTCTGAACACACAAGTAGCACAAAACCAATGTCCCAAAATAGATAGGCTGACAGATTACAGACATAGAGAAGGTAAAGTGGAATAGAGTTCTCCCAGTAGTCCCATTAAGTACATCCCCTCTTTGGTACCTGCAATTATCTACTGAGCTATTCTAACCTCAGGTCTAGCACTCTTCTGAAAAATTGTTACATTTATACTCTAAAACTGACTGGCTTACAGGTAGCAGATATAGAAGAAGGAGTGATTGGTAATGAATGAATGTTAGTCTCAACCAGAGAATTTATTTCTAAATACTAGCAGTATATAGAATTTAATAGAGTACTAGCAGCAAGCAACCATTCCAGATCTGAATTCATGGCTGAGAGTATTTGGAAGCAGCTGATCAACAGTCAGAGGCAACATGCATCTATGATTAGTCTGGGAATAACAACTCCTATTGTAACTATAAAATGTAGTGCCCTCAAACCTTCAATGAAATAGACAAAAGTCTAGTTCAGGGGTGGGTTCCTCCCAGTTTGGACCAGTTCTCCTGAACCGGTAGTGACCTGCTGGTGACATCACAATGATGTCACCGATCCAGTTCGGTCGGTGCCAGTCTGTGGGTGCCGCCATCTTTTTATTATTATTTTTTTTATTTTTTTTTTGAAATTTTTTTTATTTTTTTTTCCTTCTGAGCATGCGCAGAAGCTGAGTCCTGGTACTGTGCATGCAGTCACCATCTTGTTTTTGGCTTTTTCCCCCCGGGATTTTTTGTTACTGCGAGGCGCGCCCACAAGGCGCGGGAGGGAGCGAACCGGCAGCGAGGTAAGTTGGAACCCACCCCTGATCTAGTTGTATTCCTAGATTAAATTGACATTCTATCCAACACAAAACTAGCCTCAAGGGAGTGCTAGACCTGGTTTTAAATATGTCTAATACCCTTTCAATTCCAGTTACCAACTGTAAAGAAAGAATTAATAATAAAAAAGGATTTAGGAAACAATTGTATAAATGTCTGGTTTGTCTATAGCTGGACCATAAATGTATATAGACCATCCACGATTAACAATCAAAAACCAGTATGCATCAGTGTCCAAAATGTCCTGATCAGTTATAAAATTTAAAGATTTCTGAATTAATTTTGCATCTGGCCATTTTTAATTTAATTTTTTTTAAAATTACATTTATACCATATGAATTGTATGACTTGTTGTATAACATAAAATAATCATTCTAATATATTGTACATAGTGTAAAATAATGTGTTATTAAAACCATTGGGCGCATTTGTACTACAATGGAGTCATTTATGAATAAAAAAGACAAATTTCTATCATGTGACTCCATTACTTAAAAGAAATCGTCCAGGAGAGGACCATTTTCACCTGCTTTCATAATGCTAACAGAGTGATGGCAAAACCAACAGCTTGGGGAATCTGTTCCATGATAATGGCACCATCACATAGAAATGCTTCCTATACTCAGTCCCTCTGATATTTTGCTAGTTCAATATTAAAAGCAATTCTTTCAGAATGTTCATACCAGACATGTTATTTCTAGTTGAAGAAGTTGGTTATGAAGATATCATAGCACCAAACCATACAGAGCATCCTAGGTCAAAACCAGAACTTTAAATTATTCCTGGAAGCAATTTAAAACCTATTATTAACCAGTGCAGCTTATAGGCTCATAAGGCATGCTTGCCAAGTTGCCTAGGCCCTATGAGCCAGCGGTGGGTTGCTCCCGGTTTGGTCTGGTTCTTAGAACTGGTAGTGCCGGTGGCGGGAGGCTCCGCCCACCTGCCTGGGACGCTTATGCGCATGCACAGAAGCGTCACGCACACGAGCGCGCATGTGAACCGGTAGTAATGGGTTTTAGAACCCACTACTGCTATGAGCACATTTGCAATCTATACAAGCAGCACCATATAGAGTGCATTGCAGAAGTCCAATTAAGAATGTGAGTCTCTGTTGCAAGGTCAGGTCACAAATGCTGCACCAGCCAAAGCTGTGTAAAGGATTTATTGGCCTCAGTTTTCACAGACCATAGCAATATCACTATTTTATTTTTTAATATTAAAATAACAGAATCATTCTACATCAGGATCACTGAGTTACATGAAACATATAGAGGAGAACTTCATTATCTTGGAGAGTTCCTTGAACATGCCAAGAACCCATGCTGATGTACTTAGGATAAATTTATTGCACTGGCACATAATTTACAGTTTTAAAATAAACATTAATAAAACTGTTCATGTATATATTATGAACGGTGTTAACTTGTTCAATACAAATATTTTGAACTGGCTTAAAAATAAAATCCATTAAAATGGATCTGTTAAAATCCATTTGAAATGATTTTCAGCTTCCCATTGAATAAATTAAGTAGCAAAAAATCAGTAGAGCTGTGCAACTCTCCAACTGAATGAGAAAAGGCACTGTGCAATGGAGAGAGGTAGAAAAGGAGCACTTGTTTGCAGATCCACATCTTTTACTGCATGATCCTGGAAAAAGATGCACGCACTGTAAGGAATTTGTAATGCACGTGCTATATATGAATCACCTTCTAACAGTTTAAGTATTCACTCCATAGGTCCCCAAACGTATAATTTCTAGAAAACACTTTATTTACAAGGCTCAATAACTGTGTATGGCTCACTATTTTGGTTGCATAGAGAGGGAATGCAAAGTGACTAACATTTTTATAAAGTGCCCTTCTTGCTTAACAGAGTAGTAGGAATGAAAATCATAGCTCTTGTGGGAGCCTCGTTATTTGAATTAAGTTGGTCACCAGTTCTACAGAGGAATTATTGAGTCTGTCATCTGCACCTCTATAACTGTCTGGTTTGGTTCTGCAACCCAACAAGACAGACACAGACTTCAGAGGATAATTAGAACTGCAGAAAAAACAATTGCTACCAACCTGCCTTCCATTGAGGACCTGTATACTGCGTGAGTCAAAAAGAGGGCTGTGAAAATATTTACAGACCCCTCACATCCTGGACACAAACTGTTTCAATTCCTACCCTCAAAACGACGCTATAGAGCACTGCACACAGAACAACTAGACACAAGTACAGTTTTTTCCCGAACGCCATCACTCTGCTAAACAAATAATATTGACTGGTTCCTACTATGATTTGATTGCTTATTTGTACCCGGACTATCATTAAGTGTTGTACCTTATGATTCTTGACGAACTTATCTTTTCTTTTATGTACACTGAGAGCATATGCACCAAGACAAATTCCTTGTGTGTCCAATCACACTTGGCCAATAAAAAATTGTATTCTATTCTACCAGTGTATTTTTTTTTTAAAAAAAAATAGCATTGATACTAGTTTGAATATTTAAGCCTTCTTAGTAAGTTAGATTTTTTTAAAAAATCACAGTAACAATATGGTGGTAACTTTGTAGTTCCTGTTTGTTACTTGTTTATAGTTATTGCATGACAATTTTCAACAAATGCATAAGTAAGGCAGATGTAGTTTTCACTTCACTTACCGTGTTTCTCCAAAAAGACGACCCACCTTGAAAAGAAGCCCTATCACATTTTTTAGCACATGTGATTAAATTAAGCCCCACCGACAAAATTAGCCCTAATTAAGACCCCACCCACCCCGGGGTGCAGGAGGTGAGGCGAGGCACACAGGTAAAAAATAAGCTAGGGTGGGGATGGGGGGTGGAGCTGCCCTACTTACCAGACCTCACACACCCCGACACCTGCCTCGCCTTCTTCTGTGGCTGCTTCTTCTGTGGCTGCTTGCCGCCACTCTCACGCATCGCCCTGGCTTCCGTTTTGCCTTCAGATGCCTGCCGGAAGGCATCTGCATTCAATAACAGAGCTCTGGATCGATCCAGAGCTCTATTATCGGCTGCAGAGGGCTTTCCGGCAGGCATCTGAAGGTGAAACGGAGGCCAGGGCAATGCATGCGAGTGGTGGCAAGCGGCCGCAAAAGAAGTGAGCCAGCAGTGGGCTCCTGCTGGGTGGGGCTGTCAATGCCACCGCCGCGAGGTGAATCAATAATTAGAACCCTCCAAAAAGAAGGCCTAGCCATTTTTTCGGGGGTCAAAAGAAAATAAGACCTGACCTTCTTTTTGGAGAAACATGGTAGCTGCAGAAATGGGCAAGAATCATTCCCATCAACCTCTCAGATCTAATGCTATAGGGAAGGCTGATAGCCTCAGTGGATTTTTGCCATTCAACAACAATTAGAAATTCTCCATATGCTGTTTCTAATCCCTAGCAGGAAATAAGGTAAGTGGCAGTTTATCTGTAGTCTAAACATGTTGTGGAGGTTTCATAATAGAAAATTTCCTTACTCTTGAGTATGGTACCAACATAGCAATAACAATAGCACTTAGATTTATATACCACTTTGTAGTGCTTTACAGCCCTCTCTAAGCAGTTTACAGAGTTAGCATATTGCCCCCAACAATCTGGCTCCTCATTTTACCAACCTTGGGAAGATGGAAGGCTGAGTCAACCTTGAGCGGATCAGAATCAAACTGCTGGCAGTTGGCAGAATTGGCTTGCACTAGTTCATTCTAACCACTGCACCACCATACAATATATCTTTTCTCTCTCATAAAATCCATGCTTCACATTGGTTATCAGATCTATGCACAACAAAGGCAATCATCCCACCCCATCCCACCCCATCCCAAGATATATATTCTGTCCACTCTGCCCAAGTTCAAAAGAGATCTGAAATACTGGCTTTTTCCCAGGGCTTTGGGTTGCAGTGATTGGCTGTCCTGTGTGTTTGATTGTCATGTAATGGTTTCTTGGATAGATTTTTTAACCTTTTTTTAATTGTATTGTATGATGTTTTTACTTTACACTGCTAAAGAGTCATTGTAGAGTTGGATGGGCTTATAAATTTGTAAAAGGAATAAAAATAAATAAATTATACATAGTCATTAGTCTTATGCAATAGGGCTAAATTTGATACGGGAACTAGGGCGGGGGTCTAAGCCCCTTTTACTAGCATTCCCACATGCCCAATTGCCTATTAAATCATGTGCTTGGTGGTAAATTTCCATAAACGTATTCAGCTCCTACTTTCAATAAACCTCTCTTACCAAAAATACCAGTCACAGTCTGTAGCTGCATATTCTTGCATATGTAAAGAATAAGAGCACAAGGAGTTCATGCCAATAGGTAAACAGACCTCCAAATTGTCATATCATTGTATAGCTCAGGTAGCCAAAGCAACTTCTAGTGTGACTTTGACATAAGTGCATTGAAAATTGTCCATTTTCCCAAGATCTCCTGGATGCTTGGGGAAGTTTATTTTCCTTTTCTTTAGAACTCTTCTTTTCCCATTACCTTACCCTGCAACTTTCTGGAGTATTTCAAAAGTAAACTCAGATCATAACCCTAGTCATTTTTGCTGTTCCTTGAAAAATGTTGACTTTTTCCTAGACAAGATATGTATTTTTGTTGTTGTTAGCAGCAAACCTGCTCCTCAGTTGTTAGCTGTTGAATAATCTTTTGATTTCCCTCGCATATATAATCAGCATTCACAAAACTCTTGCTAATAACCTTGGCTTCAGCTATTGGGAAAAGGATTTGGCTGCTTGGTGCAAAGATATGATCCCCTCACTGCTGTCAGTGGGAATATACAACAGTGCAGGGGAATGGCTGACCCAAATTGCAGGGCTGCTTTCATCCTATTCCAACAGCTCAGATTTTTTTTGGCAAAAGGGTAAGCACAATACAGCATGTGTTTGAAAAACCTGAGATGAAGAGTAATGCATTTGTTTCTCTTTTTGTACTCTACAAGTTGTCATAACTCAGGGTTTGTTGCTGAATGATCCTATTAGATTTCTAGAACATTGCCTGTTCTCAGCAGTTTAAGGCTGTCAGTGGAGGGAAGACTGTCACTGAATCTGCTTCAACCTGCTTTGGAAGAATGGGGGGACAAACAAACTTCCATTACAAACCTGGCAGGAGGTTAAGATCTGAGGCCCATGTATATGATATATAAGAAGCCTTTTCTGCATCCTTCCAGGCAGTTTAATCCATTTCATGAGGACTAGTTTTTTTGCCCCAAATTGCATCTTGTTTTCTCCTGCTTTCAACTATTGTTTACCCTCATTTTCTTTTTGAAATCTATTATTTAATTGAAGGTAGACACCTTGAGTACTCATGTTTAAATTATGAAAATAAAAATAAATTCATAAATCAGTAAAATTAGTAGATAGCTAGGTATCTGAAGATGCTTGGAAGATAGGAGTCACTATGCATTCTCCCAAATCAGCCTCGTTATAATCTTTGGCCTGCTAATATTTCTATTCTGCTTTTCTTTCTAGCTACAGTTTCTAACCATCACAGGAAAAAAAATGGAATGATTATCTAAAGAAAGAACTATATTAAACGATCTAAATAGTGGGTGCTCAAAAATTACTGAAAATAAAACCGATATTTTGTTAAAACTCTATCTTTCATTTTATAACATAGAACGTGCCATCACTGTATTGTATTCAGAGATATCTCTGTATGGATAATATGTTTTATATCTTTGTACTAACGTGCATTTTAAAAATGAACTAAGATCAGTTATATTCTTCTATTCACACAAACTTTTAGACAACAAAAAAACATTGATAATAGTTAGCAATAGCAATAGCAGTTAGACTTATATACTGCTTCATAGTGCTTTACAGCCCTCTCTAAGCGGTTTACAGAGTTAGCATATTGCCCCCAACAATCTGGGTCCTCATTTTACCCACCTCAGAAGGATGGAAGGCTGAGTCAACCTTGAGCCGGTGAGATTTGAACCGCCGAACTGCAGCTAGCAGTCAGCTGAAGTAGCCTGCAGTGCTGCACTCTAACCACTGCGCCACCTCGGCTCCTAGGTTTTCAGATGTGTTGCCATTCCTTATTTCCTAGGGCTGAGAGAAAGTGATTGGCCCAAGGTCATCCAGCTGGTTTTGTGTCTAAAGCAAGTCTGCAATTCATAGTGTCCTGGTTTCTAGTGTCCTGGTGTCTTAATTGGAAACTGTTAACACCAAACTAGAAACTCAGCTTACTAATTTCCCCCACCAATTACATCATCTGACAAAGTAGGTGAGAAGGAGAAAGGCAGAGAAGGAATTCTTTGGGAACCCACCAGAGCTCTATGCCCTCTGCTGATAGAAAGACTTACCTTTGCAGTACACTGTCCAGCTGGTATTTCATTCCCTGCAGCTTGGGGGTGCAAAAAAATTACCTGTGGATGGAAGCCAGGCTGAAGTTGGTAGGGTTAGGGTTTGAAGAAACTCAGAGAAGCAGATTGGAATTCTGAACCACAAAGAAAGGTTTAAGAACCAGAAGACAGTCAGACAACCTATCACAGAGATGGTTTGTTTGAATATGCTCTGCCTTTTTCAATGGCATTATAAGGAGACTGCGTAATCTGTTGATGAGAGACAGAATGTTCTTGGAGATGCATTCACTGAGTTGAAAAAAAAATGGTGATAAAAATGACTAATTTGTTTATTTACTTACTATTAAAATTATTTACTAAATTTGTATGATTCATTTATATAAATTCATTGTTGCAGCAACATCATGGTTATGCTGCTTACATATTTGTATGTTGTCTCTTAATGATTGAGAAAGCTGTTAAAAGTTTACAGAGGTAGGATATTTCTTATTAGATGCCCCTCACAGAAGAATTTTTTTTTCCTTTAGAGCTCCTCATTGATGCCAACTGGCTTTGGGCCAGTCACTCTTTCTCTCTCAACCCAACCCACCTCACTAGGTTCTTGTTGTTGTGGGAGAAAGTAGGAGAAGGAAGGAACATTACATATATTCACCTCCTTGAGTTATTTATAAAAAATAATAAAGGAGGCAAATAAATAAATAAAGTATGTTTAAAATAAATTCTGTAAGAGCAGAACAAGATATTGTTTGGGAACTTTTGGGGGGAAATTAGCTCTCAAACCTAAGAAAAGCTTTTATGTTGTAGCAAAGTATGTTTACATATATTCAGTCATAGAAGTTAATTCTGTTGGTTGTATATTGTGGATCTTAAGACCACATAAAGAAAAGCAGGTTGCTCTTGTTTTGCCCGAGTCATGTATTTTTATATAGCCATTTATGTTCCATATCCTGATATTTATGTTTTGCCGAAAAATACATGTTCTGCTATTTAACTTTGGGACAGAGCTACACCAATTTTATTCTATGTGAATATGTTGACTTCAGCAGAGTTACAGCAGCATGAAACTTGCACAACAGAGGAATAAATCAGCCCCCAAGATAAGCAGTGTGGCTGCTTTACTGTGTAATTGGCTATAAGATTGCATTAGTGTACCTGGGGTGCATCTTTCATAGAAAGACTGGGGAAAAAATAATGGAGCTTCTACTAGCTTTTATTACTTTTTAAACTTTTTTTTTGCTCCCTTAACACAAAGCTAATGCTGCTACTAAAGAAGCTGTAACTTTCAAAAGTTGTTTAAAAAAAATGTGCAACTGCATGAAATATATGTTGGAGATTTTCATATCACTTATTGCTTCATAAAGTATTAAATTTGGAAAACATGTTGAGGGAGAAATTCATTAACTGAAGTTTCTGTGATTATATGTTATGTAAAGACTGTAAGAATTATAACTTCCCAGGAAGCTTGAAAAACAGTAACAACTATCCAGGGTATGTTTCAGAATTGTTTTACAAAGTGGAACTATCTATTATATAATTTTGTAATATCAGAAAAATCCTGTTAATAATATTGTGCTGTAACTTTATGTTTACTTACTTAATAGCAATCCAATCAATATCAAAAGAACCTACTTCTACATTCTAAATGGAGAAAAATTAGATTGCTCTGTTAGTGTTCCATTTTCAAAATGAGCTTTGGTGTCTGATTAGTTTGCTCATTTTTATATTCATTTTGGATAATTATATGACATTCTTCAGAATTTTTGTCCCAAAGTGAATTACAGTACAATTTAAAAAGTATAAATGAAATACATTAGGGCATAATAAATGTATCCAACAAAAGTCAAAACCATACAAAAATGTACCTGAAAATGAAGCTGGGAAAAATTGCTGATAACACAATATGTCTAATATCTAAGGTCTTTAAAAGCCTGAGAGAAAAAAAATGATTTAACCTACTTCCTAAAAGATAATAAAAGTAGTTATCGGGGGGGGGGGGGTGTCTTTTGGGACCATGTACCAGGATGGAAATAGTCCTCACACTACCTGTCTAATCATTGGAGACTGATTGAGGCAATCAAAAAGCATCCCAGAAGAAGAACTTAACTCTTAGATTCTGTTGTAACAAAACTTAAAAGACTTGAAAGTATAAAATCATACCTTAAACTGGATTCAAAAGTGAATTATTAGTCACTGAAGATCTTCACAGGCAGTTAAAACTCTGAACCATTAATGGTAGAGATAGCAATAGCAATAGCACTTAGACTTATATACCGCTTCACAGTGTCAACTTACGAAGCATTCCTGACCTGCTCTTGAGTTGCCATAGGCAGGGGGATGGGGAATCGAGCCTTGCAGCTGCATCGAGGAACTTGCACTTCAGTCAAAACAAAGCACATTCCAGCCAGCAAACGTCAAGGCCATCTCCACGGAGGTCCACAGTGGCCGGAGGGAGTGACTTCTACAACCCACAAAATTGCTTCATTGGGGAATGTGACTGATGACACACCTTGGGAGGAGGGGAAAACAGGGTCAGAGCCAAGGCGTGAATTAAGTGGGGTCAGAGTTGGCTTCACTTGGATCGTGCCGACATGAAGCTCCTAATAAATAACTGGATTTCTCTTGAAGCTTGGCTTGAGGCTCATGATTTAATTAGGGCTTGAGGCTCATTATTTAATTAGGGCATCAGTTGGAACCCTGACACACAGTGCTTTACAGCCCTCTCTAAGTGGTTTACAGAGTCAGTATATTACCCCCAACAATCTGGTCCTCATTTTACCCACCTCGGAAGGATGGAAGGCTGAGTCAACCTTGAGCCTCGTGAGATTCGAACTGCTAAATTGCAGGCAGCCAGCAGTCAGCAGAAGTAGTCTGCAGTACTGCATTCTAACCACTGCACCACCTCGGCTCTTAATACTGTATATAAATTAATCCATAGATTATTTTCTAGTAATGAACATGAATACAAGAGTAAAACTAATGCTTTTTCATAAATCTGAAATAGTTGATGCATTAGATGTATCTGCTAGTTTTCAGCCATAACTTCTAAAAATAGAATAGAAATGATAATTTTTATCATAGTGATTTTACTTGTTTCAGTTAGTAAGGTTGAGGCTCTATTCACTATTTGTGAAAAGAGTGGCATGGCTGAAGTCCAAATTTACGGTGAAAAAAGTTTTACATCACTGATATAGAAGATTTCCTATTTAAAATAAAGTGCTTGGTCACTATGGAAATTTGGTGATGATATCATAATATTCTGGCACCGGTGAGTTGATTCAATTTGCTATATGAATGCTGAATAAGCAAGATGCATCTTTACTGCACTCGATATCTATAACTTTAAAATTCTAACAGATTTGCTATAGCCCAGAGATAAAGAAAATATAAAGTCAGAGAGAGCAGTTTTATACATTTTATGCATTTTATTGAATATGCCTTCAGAAAGTGTGAAATTGTTGATTGAACTGACTTCAAGAGAGAAAAAAACAACAACCTAAAAAGTGGTATGAGACCAAACAAATGATTGTTTTCTTCCATTATCTGGATTGGAATAATTATTTCTATGAATGAGTTAGGACAATTATTTTTTTCAGCTGATAAAGATTAAACAGTAGAAGAAGTTATGAGTATTTACATACTTAAATTTGTTAATTATTTACATTTCAATCCTAAATCTGAGCTATAAATTGAAGATACTGTAAATCAGGGGTGGGTTCCAACTTACCTCGCTGCCGGTTCGCTCCCTCCCGCGCCACGTGGGTGCGCCTCGTGGGCGCGCGCACGCATGCGCAGTAACAAAAAATCCAAAAAAAATAATTAAAAAAATAAAGCAAAAGAAAAGATGGCGACCACATGCATAGTGCCAGAAGTCGGTTTCTGCGCATGCTCAGAAGGAAAAAAATAAAATAAAATAAATTCAAAAAAAAAATTCAAAAAAAAATTCAAAAAAAAGTCAAAAAAAAGAAGGGAAGGTCATTGTCTTTGTGAAAATATTTCTGCATATAATTTCCTACTACATAGGGCTACACAGGCTTCTTAAAGAAGCCCATACAGTTCTTTTAAATCATTATTAGTGAGCCACATTATGTATTCTGTGCACTTCGTTCCAGAATCACTGCAAACCACAAATAATCAACCAATTTAAAAAAAAAAAAACAAAAAAAAAAAAAATCCTATCCAGAAACCAAACAAACTGTTTGTTTATCTTATTGTGTGTCAAATTATTGAATATTTTCAACTGGATAGCTAGACATTTTTGAAGTATAATACTAAGTAACAGTGTTTTGCCAATGCAATTATTTGTGAGCTTAGATACCTGGAAAACATTTGTTAAATAAGACTCTGAAGTCACTTTAGTGTCAGTTCCACACCTATTGTAAAGAATAAGATTGGCTCAAATGGAGAATGTCACAATTATGACTTTAGCAAATTGGCAATGGAGATAAACAATAAAGCAACAGAAGAAGCCTAAATAAGGGCTTAACCAAAGAACTATGTGAATAACCATTATCACTATTTTTAAAGGAATCTTGATTTCATTTCCAACAACTTTTTGCAATTAAATAATTTTACTCCTATATATTTCATAATGGTGGCCTGGCTCACATTTCATTTACTGAACAGACATCATTAGAAGGAGCAGCTCAGAAAGGTTATTGTGCTCCATCTGAACTCTGGAAATGTCAAGCCAAATAGGGAATGGAGAATAGTCATATGAAACCTATTCCAGTTACCATATATTAATGAAAAGTTACAATGCAGTTTTCAAGTCAGAAAGTCAGAGGTACATTTATGAAGAGCTAGCATATATACACTTTAATGTATTTCAATCTTCATTAAAATAAATAGATTCTAGTATTTTTTTTATTCAGTATTCAGGCAGAACATATACCCTCAGACTCTGGGTAAAATAACATGATTTGCAACCACTCATAATAAACTGTAAGGAAAAAAAAAAGAATTTAAGACCAGGCAAGTTGGACACCATTCACTGATATTTTACAATGAAATCAGTAGAATTGTCCTGGTGTGAAAAATTCCTTGCAACATAGCTTTATCAAATCGTCATTAGCAAAAGTCAACTATGCAGAACCATAGTTCATAGTTCAACTGTCTCCCATATCTATCTGTCAGAATTCAGGAAGGAGAGAGGCAGAGAAATAGCAAGAGAGAAATTCAATAAATTTGCCATTAATTTGTGGTTTGAGTTTATTTTTAAAATATATATTTAAGTATTTAACAAATACTTAAAACTGATATCCTTTTCCTTCCATTCTCCCTGCCTCCTATGCTTACTTGGTTTTCTTAGCTAATTAGAATCTGTGCATTCCACATATACACCAATATCCTCCTTGATTTTTGTGCCATCACCTAACTGCTAAAAGCTGCAAGACAGGAATTGGAAGTAGTAAGGTATGTGGGTCACATAGCAATAGCAATAGCACTTAGATTTATATACCACTTCATAGTGCTTTACAGCCCTCTCTAAGCGGTTCACAGAGTCAGCATATTGCCCCCAACAATCTGGGTCCTCATTTTACCCACCTCAGAAGGATGGAAGGCTGAGTCAACCTTGAGCCAGTTCAGAATCGAACTGCTGGCAGAGGCCA
>QLTV01002269.1:1016071-1031068 GCA_003457575.1 Thermophis baileyi
AGATGACATTTTAGGGAAAAAAACTCAAGTTAAAGAGAAGGTGAGGGAGGAGAAGGAGGAGGAGGAAAAGGAAGAGGAGGAAGAGAGAGAGAGAGAGGAAAAGGAAGAGGAGGAGGAGAGCTGTTATAAAACAAAACAACAAATATCCCCATCTGTTGTCAGTCTTGTAAATGACAAGTGTAAAGTCTATCTATCTTTTTCCTTTTCAAAGTGATCTGACAAACAGATAGGCATTTTTTTTAAAAAAAGGCTTGGAGTACCTGCCATCTAAGGCATATGCTTTTCAAGATAGGGTATATGGAACCAGAATAGATAGGCAGTTTTCTTTCATGGTCTGTGGGAAATGATGTGGATAAATAGAGGGACCAGACAAGCTGAGGATCATTGATGAATATATAGCTGGAAAGGGATTGGCAGGAATGGGCATGAGGGGAGGGGCTTCTGGATAAGGAATGAAAGCAATGCTGGAAAGGAAAGCCTTAGAAAAATGAATGGGATAGTGCACATTCTGGATTCTCCCAATTTTGAGCTAGAAAGGAAATGTATTTTTTTATTATTATTTTTTTCTTTCCACCAGTTCGGCTAGTTCAAGGTTTTTCTGCCAGGGAAATAAAGCAGAAGGAGAAATAAAACAAGAAGAATTGGATGAAGAAAAATCTGTGTACATTTGAAACTTCAAGGCATTTTTAATGGGAGTTTGATAAATACATGTAGGATATTTTTGGTTGGGTTAGTTTTATATCGAAGTATTCAGATGTAAACTCAGTTAGAATAGGAACAGGACATTGTACTGGAACACAAACAGCACTGATATTTATTGTATTAGTTTTGATGTACAGTAGTAATAAGCTGCACTTCAATTAGCATCTCAGTTCTCTGTGTGTGTCTAGATTGGTTACAATCCTTACCCAGTCTCCCACAACATGTATTTTTAAAGTATGACCACAAAAAAGGCTGTAAGATGATTAGTAGTTTTGATGTTTCAAAAATAAACTTTCTAAAAAATCTTAATGTTTATAATGCTTATTTTTTGCTTAAATAAGTTCAGACTATGCTGCAGTACCAACTCTATCCTGTTAGTTAAGCGAGAACTACATGAATGGATCTCCTCGAGACTAGTCTCCATTTCTCATGATCTATAAGTTTCTTATTGTTCAACTTGATCAGGGAATACTCCACCTCCACTCTTAGAAACATTAGATATTTCTGTCCGTTCCCCCTTGTGCTTCTGGACTTGGCTTGTCTGTAAAGACTATGTCAGTCAATTTTGGAATGCCAGCTAAATTAATGCTTCTGAACAACTGTCAATATCTAGTGGGGAAAATGATTTTAAGCAATGCTATCTCATTCAGTAATTATATTTGGATAATAAAAAGTTTCTTTAAGAAAATATCAATACCAGTTATGTATTTCAGATCTGCAGCACTGATTTATGTGTTTATGATCACTGTTTACTTCATTTTGTGAAGTTGTCTTTTAGCAGCTTATTAAAGCTTCATTACAGCATCACATTGCCTGAATGTCGATTTTAGTTGCAATCCAAGCCCTGCCTACTCTATTTAGTAATTACCAACATAAATAATATTGAACTGGAGTGAATTTGGGTCTTGAAGATCAATAGAAAATTTACTCTAGACATTCTGGCACTTTGTCATTGTTGTCAAAAGGAATGTTTATTAATATAAACTTCATTGAATTAAAATAAATATAGGTATATTGCAGTTATATTACACTGGCTCCTAAATCAGTGCTTCCATGAAGCAGTTTTATGCCACATGTGCTATTAAAAAAATGTAAGAAATAACACAAAATAAAAAAAGAATAATAAAAACACATTTGATGCATGATGTAGTAGCTAAGTATCTGCCATTATACAAATTATTATACAATGAAGCTTATGCTGCCTGTGCACCAAGAACCCAAAGCTCCATTATTCGAACACCCACAATTCTATATTTAAGTTCAAGTAATATATTTTTGGACTTAAGTTTATTAAGTATATTATTTCTGCTTGCAATACATTTTTTTAACTTAAACTCTCTCCCTCCTCAAATAAAATAAACAATGCAGACAGGATTTTAGTAGAAGCATTGATGAAATGAAATGACCTCTTCCCCAGCATGATTGTTCCAGTTATAATTCAAGAATCCATGGTTAACTTTAACCAAGAAGGAACTTTTGACAATTTCAAGTTTTTCATATGATGGTTATTGTAATTGTTGCTCAAGTTAACAGTGGATACCAAATACTATTAATGTTATCATTTCTAAAAGGGAAAGGAGAAGTTATTTGTTTGCTTCTGTATCACAGAGCTTATATATATTGGGATAGCTTTACATACATAATTTAGACATTCCAAAGATCAAAAGTCTTTATAGCAATAGCATGTAGACTTATATACTGCTTCATATTGCACTACAGCCCTCTCTAAGTGGTTTATAATGTCAGCGTATTGCCCCAACAATCTGAGTCCTCATTTTACCAACCTCAGAAGGATGGAAGGCTGAATCAACCTCGAGCCCCATGAGGATCAAACTCCTGGCTGAGGGCAGAGTTTCCCTGCAATACTGCATTCTAAGCAAAGCAAAGCAAAGCAAAGCAAAGCAAAGCAAAGCAAAGCAAAGCAAAGCAAAGCAAAGCAAAGCAAAGCAAAGCAAACCAAACCAAACCAAACCAAACCAAACCAAACCAAACCAAACCAAACCAAACCAAACCAAACCAAACCAAACCAAAACAAACCCTGAGAAAAACCCTATGCCTGTAAGAAGAAGCAAAAAGATGAGGCATGTGGACACCATAATACCCTTGTATATTTTATTTTACAGTTGTTAAATGTATATAATTATAATTTCAATTGCTATATGGGTATTATTAAGTGCTGTGAGTTTATCAATAGCAGCATAGTGAAGTGAAGTGAAGTGAAGTGAAGGGAAGGGAAGGGAAGGGAAGGGAAGGGAAGGGAAGGAGGAAGTTTAAGATGCAACAGATGTAATACTCTAAAATATATAGAATGTAAATGGGTAATAAAATATATTTTATTTTTAGTGTAACTATTAATTCTTTAGTCTCATATCATACAAGTACTCCTAGTATTACAACTCCCTTGTACAGCAACAGTTTGCAGTTGCAACAGTGATGATAAAGTAACTTGGCAATCAATTCTTGCATTTATGATTTTCACAGGCCTGTAAAGCAAAGGAATTGGGACCAGCAACTCAGCTGAAGTAAGCCCATAAACACAGTCACAATTTCATTTAACCACTTCATGTAATAACTGAGTTGCTGGTCCCAATTGTGGACACTAAGCAAAGTTTACTATACTTGAAATTAACAATGTTTATTTTTGAGTAAGCAAACCTTGGATTGCATTATAAATATACAAGAAAAAAAATACAAAATTCAGAACGATTTCAGTTAAATACAGTTTTGCCTTACTTAAAACAAGAAATTATAATTGATTTTTTTTCACACTGGATTGATATACTATATTAATGTAGCATTCTTAGAAAACTGATATATAACATTAAATGAATAGTCATTTGTGAAAGTACTTTATGTTTGAAAAAAGCTTGTCATAATTAAAGTATAATTAAAAGCACATTTTTCAAAAAGAAATCTTTCTTCATGCTATTATTCATGTCACTTTGCCACAGAAATGTATCTTTAAAGATAGCTATCAAAAGTATTTATTAAAATTTAATTACATAGATAGTAACTGTGCCAGTCTCATGCAGCCCTTGAAATAATTTGTAGTGTTTGGGCCTTTTTTTTTTTATCATTTCAGTAACTTCATTTCTTTCTTTAAAAAAATGTTCCAGAAGTTCAACACGCTAGAGGATATGTTAAAATTCTAAAGGAACAACTTAATTATCTATACTAGATCTCCATTTAACAGTAGTTTTAATATTTCATAAATGAAAAAGAGGGGAAAAATTGATATATAGCAGAAAGGACAGTTGATTTACAGCTTAATTTTCAGTCCATGTTTATGTGTGTTGGGGCCAATCAAGGCATATTAAGTATACAAAAACAGCATCTGCCAGTTCCCTGTGGGTGGTCACTTGATCTTATCTGATGAGTGTCCTTGTTTTTATCTTTTTAATAGAATATGTACATATGTATATGTACATATGAATATGTATATGTGGTAAGTCTCTGATTCTCCAGATATTTCTGAATTATAATGTACAGTACCACAATTTGCCTAGCCAATGGTGAGAAATGTGGGAGTTAAATTTTAATACTATCTAAAGGTTTTCCAACTTTGATTAGTATTGCGGTCTATCACAATCTAGGGTAGGAATTAAATAATTTGTTTCCAGCACTAATGCTTTAGAAATTATGTCTTTTGCTTCCAGTTTTAGTGCTTTAAAAATAATGTTTCTGGCACCTGTGTGCATGTCTGGCTTCCAAACCAATAATGAATGTACACATGAAACTTACTGTTCTAAGGTCCAGGAATATTTTTTAATTAGATTCACTCTTTTCTTAAACAGAAAGCCATTAGGTTTTTGAGATATGAGCACATTTTTGACTGGGCATGCTATGCATAACCAAACTAGAATGGCTATACTTAAACTGTAGCTTTAATGGTGTTTATGGCATGTTTTTGATTTGTGTATTTTCTTCTCTTTTTTGCTAGCATACTTAACAGAAAAGTAAGGGTATAGCTTCTTCTTACTATATTTTTCTGTTACTTGTATTTAAAATGTGTGGTAGGCGTATCTGTAAAGTTAACAGGAATCATGCTTGATTCAAAGGAGACTTTTTAGTATAAGAATTTAGGATAGGAAAAAGAATAATTGACTAATCCTGTACTTCACTTGATATAAGCAGGGTAGATATGTATTATTTTCTTATTTTAACTTCCAAAATACAATTGTAATCTCCAGAAGTATTAACTGACAATGAAAAACTCAACCTATTCTAAAGGCTAAGGTTTAAAGCTTAACATTAAGCTTAAACGTTATCAAGGAGGTTTCTAAGGTTTTTTTTAAAAAAACAAAACAAAAGTATGAATATAAAATCAAGAGCAACACTGCCTGTTACTTTCATTTGCAAATTTCAAGCATTATATATCTCTGTGGGGTTTTATTACTTTTTCCCTCAGAAATATTCTTATCTATTAGAATGCTATTTTTAAGATTTCTTTCTCTTTGAAAACTGGGAAAAGTTTTTGTCAGTTAACATTTAAACTGTGGAGTATAGGAATTCACTTTCAAATGTTTACCCAGCCCATGCAATACATGCTCAGTTTCATCTTCTTCTACTACTCAATAAACTACAGGCACAAATTGGGATGTTTTTTGCCAGCTTCTGGCATTTTTTGCTAGTTCCCACTCAAAAAAGGCTCATTAAAACGAATGGGATCTCTTAACAGTGATGTTTCTTCAACAATTGTCATGGAAAAGAATTGAAAATTAACTTCTGGTCATGTGGGTGCCTCAACATATAACCACAATAACTTATAACCATAATTCTGGGTTCAATTATGGTTTTAAGACAAAGAGTACCAGTATATAAACATACTGTTTATTTTTCAGGAAATCTTCTGATAAGGAATCTTTTCTCTTAACTAATTTTTTCTCCTTATAAATGCTGTTAGCTAACACATAGGGTTTTTTAATTATTGTTTAAGACAGTGAAATGAAAATATGATATAATGAATTATTGTGTTGTGTTGGCAGGGATATACTTTCTGTCTTTATTTTCCTGTTTAATTCTTCCCTCTTCATTAATTCTTTCCTCTTAGCAGTCCTTCCAAAGATGCTTCAGTAGTACTAGTGGAATAATTTGATGGCCTGTTATACATGCAAAAAAATGAAAATTCAAGGCTAAATTCCCACTTAATAAGGAATAAAAGGGCTGGATTTAAGGAAAAAACATTTAGACTATAGAGAGCTTGAAAGGGGTAGGATTAGAAAATAGAATAGGTCATGGAAAAGTGTTTCAAGCACACAGCTTCTGAGTTTTCAGAATGTTGATTCTGACACAGAGGGAAAGCTCTATTCAGAAAGAAAATAAGTTTATGCACAAGGAGAAAGAGAGAGAGAGAAATAACACTGCCATATTAAAACAAAGGTGAAGGCCAACAGAATGCTCAGAATGGACATTCAGATATCTATCAGTACAAGATAGAAGAATAATATCAGTTTTCTCCTTATCAGCCCAGTTTTCTGAAATTTAAAACCACCTGCCTTTCCTTGACTATCATGGGAAAGCCAAAACCGACTGTAACTTATTTCTTTTCTTTTTCTTTTTAATAGAAATATCAAAGAGCTCAACTTTTGATTAAAAGTTGTGGTATTGGCAGTTGGCATACCAGGCTCCCCAAATTCCCAGAGATCACCCAACCTGCCCAGGTGTCAGTTTCAAACCTGTAAAATAATTTTCACCAAGATAAATGTGAAGGGCTGTAAATAACTGTCATAGAGGGTAAAAGATAGTGTTTATAAAAGTGAGGGAAAGCAAATAAATAAAGGTTGACACTTCAAGATTCTAAAACTTATGGCTGGGAAGTACTTTTCAAAATATACTCACTGGCACTCATACAATTTGAAGTTAAAAACATATGCTATATAGTATATATGAAAGAGAACTAAGGGAAGAGAAGACATATGTTAAAGGCATGTAGTATGAGAAAATTACTTAACTAGCAACCAAATTTAAAAAAAAATGACTTTCTTGATATTGAAAAAAGCTACAGTTTTAGAAGTAACTAAAATTATATGAGGTCAAGCACTAAGTAAAAGCTTTGGATTTCTGCACAGCTGTTGTGCGTCTATCTTTCTAAATAATAAGCAATTAATGAATTCTTAGAATCTTTGAAAGTATGCAACTACTGTATTTTCCAAACAATTTTCACCATTCTCTCTTACTGACATCCAATAGCTCAAATGCAAATCATCTCTCTCCTGTAAAACATATGGATGAATACTGGATTACATCAAGATTTTACTAATCCTGGATTCTGCTCAATTTCAGCAGCAATACAATCTTAATCCTGTGTTGATTTTTAGTTAATACCTAAGTCTTAGAACAAGTCAGTTAATTGTCTTGTAAAACAGAATTGTCAAGGTTAAAGACAACTGTAGTAAATTAAGCAGAAAAATTAAAAACAAGAGGATTCTATTTTATTTTTTTAGAAAAAACTTTTGTTAGCTGCCTTGATATTTTATCTAGTATTGTCCACATATATGGAAAACAAACATCCAATAAGTGCTAATTCTTTAAATGTGTATTGAAATGGACCTAATTGGATCATGCTGCACTTAAAACAACAGAATATACAAACAGGAAGTATAATTGAAATAAGCCATTCAATAGCCTAGAAAAATATGATTTACCATGAACTCTGATAGCTGCACTTTCAAGAGCATACTATCATTAACATTAATATTCCACCAAACTCCTAAGGACCCTGACTGACTCACAAGTAAGAACAATTAAAAAAAGAATGGGAGAAAAGAATAATGAACAAGAATAAAGGAATAAATTTCAGAACACCAAACAGAAGCAAAAAGCAAACCAAAATAACAATTATAATTACACTTGCCAAAGGCCAGCACAAAAAGCCAGGTCTTCAAGGTCCTTCAAAACAACAGAGTATGAGGACTAACTGGTTCTCAAGGAGAGATACATTCTAGAGTTCGGGTACCACAACAGAGGAGGCGTGCTTCCAGGTGCCTGATAGATGGCATTATTTGATCGAAGAAACTCTGTTGGATCAAATTGGCTGGGCAATGGGAGATTCAAAGTTTTGGTGGTTTCTTAAGTAACAAGGACCAATGCCATGTAGACCAGCTCTATAAATCACACCTGAAAGCAAACTGGCAGCCAGTACAGTTTGGAAATCAGGAAATTACAAGTACATACTAACCATAATGGCTTATAATTGATACATAATACTATAATTGATGATATTGAAAGCTGAGGAGAAGCCTATGTGAACTACTAAGTCTTATTCCCATCCAATATTTGGTATAGGTTATAGGTTATCCACCAACGGGACCCAAAGCAGCCCCGGGATCATATTGCAGACAAAACGTTTATTGAAATGGATTGAGGATAATCAGTTTCTTCAAAATGCATCTAAAACTGCATAACCACCACTTTGTCAATCGTTTTAGCATAGCAAGAAGTGTTTGAGATCAGCCTATTTACAGTGATTTTCCAGATCAAATTAGGGCTTTTTCAGTATAGTTCTTATAACTACATTTGTTAAATAATGGGACATATACTCCATGCTTATAGAGGCTTTGAATTCTTCTCTACACAGTCATTTTATTTTACTTTTCATTTGATTTTTCATGTTGTCAACTTTACAGAACTTGGTTTGGTTTACAGTATAATAACAACAACAATTCAAACATATAAACTATCCCATTTCAAAGACATTTTCATTACAACATTAATCAGATAGGAAAGCAAAGTTCAAGAAAATGGTCATGTCTCTATACCTTATCCATGCCCTTAAGATCTACAAGCTGAACAGAATTTATATGAATAAGACAAGCAATTGCTAAGATTAATGGTGTCAGTGAGCTTCCAAATATTTTTACTGCCTTTCTCTAGCATTATTTACAGTATATGTTTATGTATTTATTAAGCCAATTTATATAGCTACTCATCTTGCAAAAAGCAACTCTGAGTGGTATACAACAGAGTTAAAAAAACAGTTAATAAATACATTAGAATATGAAAACAGAATTAATTCACCTGTCCTCAGGGGTCCATAGACTTGTGGGCATAATCAGATCTTGAGGGATCTCTGGAAATTTAACAATCCAGCTTCACCTCAGAAAGGGGAAGATTCCACCATTGAGCTTCAAGAGCCCTCCAGCATTTGTCATGTTCAAACCAATCTTTATTGCAATCATTATCTACCATGGCATTCATATGTGTAGGCACCAACTATTGTAAGAGTCTGTGTTTCATTTAAAAGTTTCAATAGAAATGTTAGGAATGTTTACATGTAGTCACATGAAATATATTATAAATCAACCAATCACATAACGGTTTTAAGTGGCCTTACACACTGGCTTATATCTTTATGTCTTTCCTTCAATGTATTTTTTTTGTTTTGTTTTTTGGTCAAGGTGAAGAAACACAGTTTGTATCCTTTTCATCACAGATTGGGTTTAAACTTTCAACTCTATGTACTTAGAAATGAAAAATGCAGAAATACGACTTATAATTAAAGTATGAAGGGTTAAATTATTAATCAAGATCATATCAAAATATAAATAATAATTAGTTTTTCAAATTACGGAATGAAAATTAAGCATTTGTATCCATCATTTAAACAAGGTGAAAGGAAGAGGAGAACATGATTTATTGCAAGTTTGCCTATACTTTTGTTGAATATGTCTAAAGCCAAAAGGAGAGAGAGAGAGAGAGAGAGAGAGAGAGAGAGAGAGAGAGAGAGAGAGAGAGAGAGAGAGAGAGAGAGAGAGAGAGAGAGAGAGAGAGAGAGAGTTTCTAAAAAGATATTTATAAATTTTCCTTGATGTTTTATTTTAAATGCATATCAAGTAAACAAATATATTTTACATGTATAACAAAAGTTTTGTGCTTCAAATATTTGCCAAGTTATGAATGATTCTAAATCAGCAGCAAAATTAGACTTGTATATGATAGTTTGTATATGAAAGACATATTTTTCATCTCTGTAGCACAGTTCTTATGATGAATTGGTTAGTTAAAATTAGTTTCAAAAGACTCACTGGAGTAGCTTGTTTTCCTAACTGAACTTGAACCTATGGCACATGGAAAGATAAAGTCAAAGTATTCAACAAAGTAGCATTCATTCTTTTGAGATCTGGTATCAGGTCTTTTATGTTGTTTTCAAGTTGTATCCTTTGTGTAGTTGAAGATGCAGCTGGTTTTTTTTTTTTAAAAAAAAACCTATATGTCCTTGAAATGTGCTGTAAGAATGTAGCAGGTCTTTGTACTGTTAATCAAAACTGTTTGCAAACTGAATATTCAAAGCCCAAATTGAAATGAAACAGCTACGATAAGCATACCTTATCCCCACAAATTCTACATCAAGTAGAGGATAATGAAAAACGTTCACATTTTTGTTTTTATTTTATGTCTACTTCCCTCTTTTTGTTCTACTATATTCTCTTATTTTTCCCATATTTTTCTTGATTTAGAAAATGCAATTTTTAAAATATAATCTTACTATTCTAGCCAACCAATTACTCTTAGAAATTTGACCGAACTATCCAGTAGTGATCAAAGCATTCCAGGTTTGGAAAGTTTCTGCCACGAGAAATTAGATACGGAAGACTGATGGCAAATTGAAAAGCCTTGTTCTGGAATCCTTAATATGGAAAGGTAATCACATATAGGAGTTTGCATACATTTGCACATTCTGAACAAATGCTGAATGCAAGAAAAATATTGTATTGTCTGAATCTACATGAGCTTTTCTCCTGTCAAACTATGAGCTGAACATACAAGTTGATGATGACTTTTAGTGCAGTTGGTGAGGGAATGTGGAGTTAAATTAGAGAAGTCATGTTGTGGATGCAACAATTTGGATCTCTGAATTAATCTGATAAGGGAAATCAAGTCAAGTCAAATCAAATCCATTTTTATTAGAGCTATAGCCCAGCACAGAGGAAACTAAGCCACCTAGAGTTGCCTCGGTGAGATGGGTGGTATAGAAGTCTAATAATAAATAAATATAAATAGAGGAAATTAAAGAAAGTTACAACCCAGATACATATCATTATTGTCTCTATATGCCATTAGTTAAATATAATACTATGGCCTAAATATATGATGTTTTTCACCCCAGGGGATATGTTTGTAAAGTATATCCCAGCATAAGATACAATTACAACAACAGCTTCTGTATAATGTGTGCAGTAAAATGTGTCTTATTGTAGTCTATTGTATTTGCAATATTTTTCAATGTTCAGTTGTTAGATTTCCCATAATTTCAGAACTTTCATAAAGAACTCTGCATATAAAATTATATAAAGAGATGATTTAATGATTAAAAAGAATCGAATGTATTAGATATATTCAGTTTACAGTAATAGTTGTGCTTTTTTGGATTTGTAAAAACTTTGTAAACATTTCACCAAATTACAAGGAACATTTCAATCTTATTATTTTCCTCTGGAATTTTATCTCTAAGAGATAGTATTTGTACTTTTGTTATGTTTTTCAACTAAACTGACATGAACCATGTGCATTGCTACATTTCTAAGCCAAAGTAATGTTAGAATTAACTTTTATGCCTCTAAATGGTTTAGCATTTCTTCTAACATTGACCAAGAAAGAAAAAAAAACAAAAGAAAAAATATTCATAAAATATTCATACAAAGAAGCTGTAAGAAATTAATTAATTAATTAATTAATTAATTAATTCTCATCTAAAATATATAATAGTTGTCCGATAAATTTCTGGGGAAACAGTATTCCATAATTTACAGAGATGATTAATAATTACACAGACATGATTAATCTGTTACCATATCTGGATATACAGGTAAGTAGTTTTTGACTTACAATTATAATTGGACCCAGAAGTTCAGTCGCCAAATGATGTAGTTGTTAAGTGAGTCATCATATGACCTGATGCAATCTTACAACCATTTTAATGTGGTTGTTAAATGAATCACATGCTCATTAAGTGAATCAAACAGTTGTTAAGCAAATGTAACTTCCCAATTGACTTTCCTGGTTGTAATCTGGCTGGGAAGGTTGCAAACGCAATCATGTGATCACAAAATGCTGTAACGATCATAAATGTGAGCCGGTTCTTAAGTTGCCAAGCATTGAAAATTGCAATAATGTGGACAGTGTGATGGTTGCAACTTAAAGAATGTGTCATAAACTGAGGCCATTGTAACTTCTAACGATTGTTAAATGAACAATCAGAAGTTGAGGACTACTTTTATATAAGTAATAGGCATAAGATAAATATCTAATTTGAACTAATGCTGGTAAGACAACATCTTCTAATGTAACTTGGTCCTACCATGTTCATAACCAGTTCATCCATTACTTTTTGTTCTTTAAACTTCTTGGCTCACTCTTTTTATCATATCATATCATATCATATCATATCATATCATATCATATCATATCATATCATATCATATCATATCATATCATATCATATCATATCATATCATATCATATCATATCATATCATATCATGTCATATCATATCATATCATATCATATAATATCATATCATATCATCTTATATCATATCATATCATGTCATATCATATCATATCATATCATATCATATCTCATCTCATCTCATCTCATCTCATCTCATCTCATCTCATCTCATCTCATCTCATCTCATCTCTAGCCAACCATCAACTCTAGCCAACCGCAACTGCCTTGGTCTTTTGCTTTATCAACTCATCTACTTGACTTCCTATATTAGTTTTGTCATTTGATTTTTATTCCTTTCTTCTTTATGACCAAATCATCTGATTGTGCTTCTTTTGTACTGGGCTTTGGATTCAATTCTCATTCATTTATCATCCATTCATTCTTGTTTCACGTTTAGCAATAGTAATAGCACTTAGACTTATATACTGCTTCACAGTGCTTTATAGCCCTCTCTAAGAGGTTTACAGAGTCAGCCTATTGCTTCCAACAATCTGGGTCCTCATTTTACCCACCTCAGAAGGATGGAAGGCTGAGTCAACCTTGAGCTGTGAGGATTAAACCCCTGGCAGTCAGAAGAATTAGCCTGCAATACTGCATTCTAACCACTGCACTACAATGGCTCATCAAGTAGTATGTTTAGACACATACTACTTATGTACCTTTCCTCTTTATTTATTAATTTGTTTTTATTCTATTGTTATTTTTCATTTATTTATATCTTGCCTTTATTATGATGTATAATGTAAATGTGCAGACATTTTCCTGTGGAAATTAACAAAATACAAGATCATTATCTAGCAAAATTAATACAATTTGACTAAGAAAAAAAGATGTCTAAAAGCCTTAAACTATGAGTTTCAACATGGTTTTAGGAACTGCAATTTAACTTTGCTACTTCCTTTTATTATATTTGGGCATATTTAAAGTTTTATAGCTCTATTTTAATTTGTCTGATCACACAAGAAAGGGTTTTCTTGTACTGAGGTGCTTCTTAATTCCTTACTACATGTTGTTTAATATTCTCTTTGACACAGAACCTTTTTTTATTATTATTCAATTGTCTAGGATGTATTTCAAATTTTTTTAAGAAACAAGGGAGAAGTGCCAAAATTAATTTTGTTCATATTATAGGAAGGCTGATATCAGGTTTTTCCCCAGCTAATTTAAATTTAAAAATGAGAAAATTGATTAAGAATATATGAAAGATAAATTTGTTTGCAGTTTATGCATCAGTGCTTAAGCTAAAGATACAGTCTGAAGAAGACTAGAACTTATATGTAACCAGTTTTCATCTATTATTACAAAGAAGTTGAGAGAGTGAGAAGGAGGGAGATAGAAGGCAGTAGTATCAGATAGGAAAATGAACTAGTGGAGTCAAAGTAGTTAATTTTATCCATTCTGCAGCTTCTAGCAGACACATAGAAAAGAAGCAGCATCAAATGTCCCTAAAAAGTAGCACCATCAAATGCTACTGTGATAGATAGAAAAACACACCAAACCTCCCTAGGAAAAAAAAACAGGCGAGTATTGGTGATAGGAGATTCAGTTCTCAAGGGAACAGAACCTGCTATCTGTAGACCAGACAGTCAATCCAGAGTGGTGTGTTGTCTCCCTGGAGCTAAAATCAAAGATGTGGCTGAGAACCTAAGCAAAATAATAAAACCCACAGATTGCTACCCCTTTCTAATACTACATGTAGGGACGAATGACACAAAAAAGGGATTTGAAAACAATATTGAGTGATTACGAGCAGCTACACAAGAAAGTCAGGGACTTAGGTGCACAAGTAGTTTTTTCATCTGTACTGCCAACGAAAGGACAACATCCGGTAAGAGAACAAAGAACTCTAGAAGTGAACCACTGGCTAAAGGGTTGGTGTGGCCAAAAAAACTTTGGATTCCTGGACCATGGTCTGTACTACCTCCAAGATGGGCTTTTGGCAAGGGATGGGTTGCACCTCACAAAGACTGGGAAGAATGTTTTTGGAAAATGACTGGCTCAACCTATCAGGAGGGCTTTAAACTAAAATTGAGGGAGGTGGGTGACCAGTCTTTAGGATCTCCAGGACCAAATTCCAAGCAAAAACCCCTAGAAAGCAAGGCAAATAACAAAGTAAGGAGGGATGGGAAGGAAGACAAATTCAAACACCCAATAGGAGACATAGGAAGCATACCCAGAGTCAGACATAAAGATCTCAAGTGCCTATATACAAATCAGTGGTGGGATTCAACCGGTGTAACAACTGGTTCGCTCCACGTGCACACATTGCGTTTGAAAACAGCTCTAAAACTTACATTCTACTGCAGCCCCAGTGAGTAAAGTAGCTGAGGCGGGCAATCTGCTCTGCCATGCCTATCAGCTGGGCTTCAAACAAAGGAAATATAGGTCAGAATAACGCAGGGGCGGGCCCACCTGATCATCGGAGCGAACCGGTTCGCTCTCAGCTGATTGTTGGAGCTAGGGGTTCACCCGAACCGGTCCGAACTGGTAGAATCCCACCCTGATACAAATGCACAAAGTCTGGGGGGGGGGCAAATAGGGTGAACTTGAACTATTAATACACGAAGGTAGATACGACATAGTTGGAATAATAGAAACTTGGTGGGACGAAACTCATGACTGGAACATACTGATAGAAGGATACAAACTCTTCAAAAAAACCAGACCCCATAAAAGAGGAGGTGGAGTTGCACTGTATATAAAGGACCACTATATTGCTACAGAGTTGCATTAAACCAAAGATGAAAACCACCTAGAATGCATATGGGTAAAAAAAAAAAAAAAAAAGAATGACATGGCCATAGGTGTATACTATAGGCCACCCAATCAAGCAGAAAAAATAGATGT
>QLTV01002269.1:1044192-1060657 GCA_003457575.1 Thermophis baileyi
TTCCTTCCTTCCTTCCTTCCTTCCTTCCTTCTTTCTTTCTTTCTTTCTTTCTTTCTTTCTTTCTTTCTTTCTTTCTATTTATTTATTTATTTATTACATTTCTGTATTACATTTATTACATCTTACTGATACAGTGACTCTGGACAGCTAAATGACTGTATATTATCTACTACTTTAGATAATAGTAGTATTATCTATTAGGATTTTAATAAAAATAGCATGAAAGTGAACATTTATACCCTTTTTACTTATTTAAAACTATAACAGATCAATATTTGTCTTTAGGGTTACCTTTTTAGCCCTTTGAAAAGTCATCAATAAATGGCTTTTTATCCAGGCACTAGGGTAGATTGAAACTATCTGGAGTTGGCTGTGGGGCATCTCAAGGGTACAACTGATTGTCCTTTATGTTTTATGATTTTATTGTTACTGGATTTAATTGTTGTCATGAGCTGTCCAGAGTTGTGTTTCAGGATGGGCATACAAATACAAATATTTACATACATTAATAAATACATAAATATATTTATTAAATATAAAGCAAATTACAAATGTGTAGAATATAAATATAATCAACAAACCTATGCACTACTATTGGTGTATAATGGAAAGTGTCTACTATTAAGTGCAGTACCATTACTTTTGCAATACATACCAATTTTATTTCTCTTTATATATTTTCAAACTCAATTTTCTCCATTTGTTTTATCCATCTCTGCTTTTGGTAACTATGATAAAAAGTAAATAAAAGAGTCATGGGAACCTCTTCTAAGCTGCTGTGAGATTAGTTCAATTGAAAAAAGAAGCTTATTGTAAATATTTCAAACAGATAAAATAAAGCTTTATTACTCATTATAAAGTGAGCATCAATTTCATAATACAATGAAATGTAGATTTTTGTTTGAGAAAAAGTGGACGTACAAACAATGCTAGTAAAGTAAAATAGAAACAGGATGAGAAATTAAATCAAAACTGTACATTAAATTAAATGAAAGCCTACATTATCTTGATAGCAATTGATTCATTTTTTTCAGATTGCTTGTATTTATTACTTTTCATGATTTGGGCTAATTTTTATTTTAAATAGGTATTCAATTTGTAAATATAATTTAAAGAGAAAAATAACCTGTTTGTTGGTTTTCCATAGCCACCCAACTCAACCAAGTGACTCTGGGTGGTTTACAGTTCTAAAATTATAAAAGAATTTAAACAATTTTAAAACAACATTAAAATAATAAAAAACATCCACAGAATAAATCAGTAGAAACAGCAGCCATGATGATTAATCAACTAATAGTAAAAAAATAATAATAATGGGGCTCTTATAATACAAATGAGACTAGACTGGGAAGGCAGTGAAGTGCAGTGAATGATTTGAATCATAGCATTTGAGATTCCTTACTTTACGTCTAGAGACATCAATCCCTCAAAGTCTCTTTCATTAATTTGCATGAACGCTGTAACTGACAGCTTGTTAACAGCTCATTAACAGCTCTGAAAATTATGGTCAATGTTTCCAGTCATAAGATGCATCCTAAAGCAAAGCTACAGTAATCAAGGGTGCAGGTAGGTATACAATGATTACAGATACAGTATTATACTGTCGAGCTTGATGGTGTGAAAAATTGACAGTTTGAAAATCTAAATCCTCTTAAAAGTACTGAGGCATCTAAAACATTATTGAAAATATAATATACACAAGAAATGCATTTTTGGTCATTTTAACAAATTGGGGGGGGGGAACTAAAAGTACAATTTCTGCAGCAACATCAGCTTCCTAGGTAAATAAGGCAGAAAACAGACCAGATGAACTAATTATTTGGCTTCTTTGTTTCTTTGTGGACAAGGTCATCAACAATTACTTTTATTGGTAACTTTTATAGAAATCCTTTTAGTTATTTGACATACTCTTTACACTTTCCACAAAAAGTAGATTTAAAATGGTTGAACAATTAAAGTATAAGTTATTTTTATATACAGCTAGTCTTTGCTTAAAAGTCATAATTGAGACTGGCAACTTTGTCACTAAGTGCAATGGTTGCTAAGTAGAAAATCATTTGGTTGTTAAGCAAGTCACTGTGTTTGTTTACAAAATATCACATTTTATTTCCATGTTCTCCATTAACTCTCATTGTCTCAAGTTGGTTGGGAAACACACAAATGATTATCACAAAACTGTGGCATATTGTAATGGTTATAAATACAGTACATGCTATAAATACATGCTAGTTATGAAATACCCAAATGGCAATCACATGAACCTGGGACAATGTAACAGTTATAAATGTGAGGACTAGTCACAAACCTGGAGGGTTTAAATGGTGACTAAACAAGGCAGTCTGAAAGTGAGACCTACCTGCATTAACATTAATAAAGGGAACACACAGCTGTGATTTTAAGGAATTTACCAGATTTAGAAAGTTGGCTATATGCATACAATAGTTAAAAATAGTAATTTGAAAATGTTGGAATGGTATGTTGCTTTAAATATCTTACAAAGTAGCAGAATAATGTAGTTATTTAACTCGTGAATGAGATTTATCCCTGCCTCATCAGCTGGTGAACCCTATGTGATGCTTTGACTTTCAAACCTCACTCTGACTTTACTTGCTACTTTGGACTTGGACATTTTGGTTGCCTGTAGTAAGGTTGCTTGCTTTGGGACTTTTTTTTCATGTGTGTGTGTTTGTGTTTGTGTGTGTGTGTGTGTGTGTGTGTGTGCGCGCGCACGCACGCGTGCACGCACGTGTGCGCATGTTCATGCTGTCACTACTGATCAGCAACTTGCTTTAAAAGACTGCTAGTAAAACCTGGAACCACACCTCTTGTGCATTTGTAGTTGTTTGACTTGGGATAGGACAGACTGCAGGGAAGAGGATTTCCCACTGTTTGTCCAGCTAGTGACATATACTAGGTTCTCATGAGGCTAGATTTATTACACATGGAAATTATGTTTAGAACATCTGGCTGAACCTGATGCTCCCAGCAATCCAAATACAGGGCTCCAAGTTTAGAGACATTAAAACAGCAGTAACTGGATTTATATTCTGCCCTTCTTTCAAAAATGGCAGTAAATAATTTCAACCAAAGAAAGGAAAGGGAAAAAAAAAACAATTGAAAACACAATTGAATCACAATTATGACAGATTTCAAACGTGGCAAAAATTAAAGGAACCAGTAATCCCAAACTCTGATATGACACAAGAAATCTGACTAAACACGAATACTTTTACTTAGCAGATATGTGTGAGATATCTTGACTCAACATCCTGTGAAAATTTTAAGGAACTCACTTTAAAGCCTTCAACTTCCTAGTATAAATGATGAAAAATATGGGGATAATTATTGAAAATAGATGACTTTATGAATGAAACTTGAATTGGTTTGATTTTTTTTAATGTTATGTATATCATTAATATATTTTCATCTTATCAGTTTATCTAACTCCTTCTGAATCATGTGTCTCATATCATAAGAGGAGAAAATCATGTAATAGTTCCTTTAATTAAAATTATTTAATTAGTGCAAATTTTATTCATGGCAGAAGTATGGTAGTCTACAGTAGAAACATATATATTTTTCTTGACATTTTTGCTTAAATTAACTCTAAAATTCTGTGCCAGAAGATTAATGGTACAGCACTTCAACATGCTTTTCATATTTTTTCAATATTAAAAAATACTTTTAAAAAAGCTATAATTGTATGATTATATATATCTAGTATATACAGCTCAGAAAATGTTTAATAAGAATTAGCTAATCTTAAGTCAGGTGCTAGTATATTTCCTTGTTGAATTTTGAACTGATATTAGGATTGTAAACATGATTTTGGATCATATGTTGAACGTTACAGTATTGGATGAAGATTGGAATTTATCAAGATATTAGGAATTGTACAGTTTTCAGACATGACATTTTACTAAATGATTTTCCCCCTTTAGTCTTCCTTTTCTTTTTTACTTCTACCGGTATGATTGGGCTCTTTCTGTCATGCATTTGAATTTTAATTAGTTCACCTAATAAAAACATATTTTAAAAACAGGACTTTATATCTTTATTTGTTTTTATCTTCCATGAACTCAGTGATGCTCATGTGATAGCCAAGAAAGCCGAACAAGACAAATTAAATAGTTAAAAAAAAAGATTTTGTCACATAGGGTTAAACTCCAATTACCAAACCATGGTAATATTTAATAATTTTTGCCCTTCAGACCAATCCTCCCCCAGGGATCATAATTGTATATACATGTATATACAATTAATAGAGGATATGGGGTTGCATCCAAGATTGAAGAGGCACAAATATTGGCCTCTAATTGATCATTAGACCTGATACTGAAAAAACTTTTTGCTTTTTAAGTACAATAGTTATTACTTTAACAGCTCATTGGAATACTGATGCCAATTTTTGTAATGACAAACATAGGAAGCCTGCCTAACAATTAATTTACTTGTCTTACTGATATCTGCAAAATGGCAACAACTGGATAAATATCTTGTAGTATCTTAAATATATTGTAATAACACTGATTATATCCACCAGCATCAACCACAGAAACAATAACTTTGCTGCATGTAGAACACAAGGATTTACAGTACTCTATATGAAAAGGGAATTGTGAAGAGAGATTGCATTTACTTTTATCTCACCCAGAGTAGTATTATCTTCCACAACTGTTAAAGCAACAACACTATAAATCTACTTACAGGAATAGCTACAACTGTAATAAAAGGCATCCTTCCTCATTCCTTGTTCACAGCATATCATCCAAATTGTAACAGCTAAAGAGAGTCTCTTACCTTTGTCCCTATATTACAAACCCAATGTAAACCCCTTCTTCTACAAATGTTCTCCCACTTCTGTCAAAAGAAAAAATAATAATACCCTAACTAAAACTGAAAAGTCCTTGGCTTTTCAAATAGCTATAAATTGCATGGCTAAGTGCATACAGCCACAGGGCTGTCACAGTTACTTTTCTTGACAATTCATCATAGCATACTAATTCTGTAATACCATTACTGCATCTCTTCTCACTGTACTGATCCAGGCAGTTAATTTAATCAACTGATAATACATTCAGAAATGGATGCAAGAGCCCTAGCACTTCAAATTCTATTACTAGAGATGCACAGCAGTACAAGCAACGTATTCACTTCTTACTATCTGATGTAACTTTCAGAACTTATGTATGGTGATTACACAATTCTGAAGTAGTTTCTTAACCAATCAGCAATATTCAAATAGGAACAATAAAAAAAGCCAAGTATTCTATTTCTTTTAATATAAAGCATTTTGCATTTTTAAATACACGGAAAGGCTGTAATCCAAAAACTATGTATATAAAAGACTGGCCTCCCCCACTGATCTTAACTGCAGTTATTTCTGGATAGTTATAGTCGCATGCTGTAAAGGATGTGGGATACATCCTACTATATTGTAATTTTCATAGGGACTTACATAGAGATGATGAGTGATATCCCTCTTTTTTCCTGGCAGAATATAAATCTACTGCAGGGTGAATGCTATGTCATTAAAGGTTATAGATCATACTCTACCCCACTTGCCCAGTGTGGGTCGATATATCTTTTATTTTTAAGTTTCCAATCCAGGGTTGAGAGAAAGTGTCTCAAAGTCACCCAATCAACTTCTCTGCCTGAAAACTAGAAACTGCTTTTTGTACAGAATCTTAGCTACTATATCATAATATATACATTTGAAAGTATATATCTATCTATGTCATTCCTTCTACATCTGTGTCTGTTTCTGTCAATTTCCATAATTGTAACCATATCCATATCATCCACATTTATATCCATGAATACAAGTCTATGCATGAAGGCCTGGCCATAGAAAGGAAAGCTTACAGGACACTAAAGCAGGATATTGTTCAATGGGAGAATGTGGCAGCCTATTATCCAGACTGAATACCTTGAAACTATTGCCAAAGAATCTCGTTGAGAGTCAACAGCGTCAGCACAGAACAGGACCATTTAAATGTTAAGTGCAGATACACTTCTACTTCCCCCCCTTAATCTCCTTCCGTTCCCCTTAAATCTGTTTCTCTGAGTCCACCCCAACAGGTTTTGACTTGGACATGAAGGTGCCCATTTATTCATCAGTTCAGAATCACAGGGTCCTTCTCGTCAAATGATTAACAACCAAGCAACTATGGAGTTTGGATACCGAGATGTTTTCCAAAAGTGAAAATGATGTGACAAACATTAACTGTTCCTCAAATCCCTGAATTATACATAATATTTGTTGAGATGATATAACAACCAGCACTGCAGGCTACTTCAGCTGACTGCTAGCTGCAGTTTGGCGGTTCAAATCTCACCGGCTCAAGTTTGACTCAGCCTTCCATCCTTCTGAGGTGGGTAAAATGAGGACCCAGATTGTTGGGGGCAATATGCTAACTCTGTAAACCGCTTAGAGAGGGCTGTAAAGCACTATGAAGCGGTATATAAATCTAAGTGCTATTGCTATTGCTATTTCTTTTCCGAATGTCTACTTGCCTTCTAAATAAGAATCACAAGAAGCTGTTTTTTGCAAGATGTAGATGCATGTGAAATGCCAAATCAATGTTCTGTATTAATCAAATTTTTGCTCAGTTATTTTCTCTAACTACTCTTTGAAATAATTTAACTGAGTGTTTCTAAATAATAAAGCTGCTCAGTAAACTGTGAAAAAAAATAACTGGGTTTGCATATTACATTGTCTTAATATGGTTTGACTTAGAATCTTTTGTGAATCAAAATATTACAGTCTGAATGCTCTATTTCTAAAGTGAGGCATTACATGTGGCTTGTTCACCTGAGCTTTGTTCAATAAAATATGATAAAGTATAATCTAGAAACCTAGCCTGTGCTTTCAAAATTATTTAATCTTGCAGTAATTTAACAAATTTAACAAACAAGTAACAAATATGTTTGTTTGTTAGATGCATTTATAGCCCACTTTATCGCTGCAAATAAAAGACAAGATTTAGGAGAGTGGCCTCTGATATTATGTTAGCAAAAACCCACAAGGAAGACTAAGTGACAGATGGACCAAAGCTACACAATAAATTCTGTAACTGAATGGCAATTTGAACCCATGTCTCATCAGTCCTATTCTAAATCATAGCAATAGCATTTAGACTTACAGTATATACTGCTTCATGGTACATTATAGAACTCTCTAAGTGGTTTACAGAGTCAGTATATTGCCCCCAACAATCTGGATTCTCATTTTACCGACCTTGGAAGGATGGAAGGATGAGTCAACCTTGAGCCGCTCAGAATCGAACTCCTGGAGTGAGCAGTGAGTTAGCGTGCAGTACTGCATTCTAACCACTGCGCCACCATGGCTCTTGACAGGATATCAAATAGATGAAAAATCTTCTCAGTGATCCTCAGATGATAATAAGGAACATTGAAATCAAAGAGTCTTAAAGAAATATGTTTCTAACAACCCTGTTCTGGCTATATTCAACACAGATTGAATACAGTGTTCAAAAGCACTGATAGTAAGCAGACAATATCAGAGGATCAGTGTCTGTCTCACCTAAATATCACAAGACTTTCTATACTAGAATGTGTGGCTCAGGAAAAAGTTGATATGCAGGGTTAGTAAACAGTATTTGTTTCTTTACCTTAAAACACTATTGCTACTTTTAAAAATGCATTTGATTAAGGCAGGGTGCAATAGCAGTTTTTACAAGAACAGTTCATTTTGATCTTTTTAATGTAGCTTGTCTTTATTTTTATTTAATATATAACAGCATGGGTTGTTACTTATATGCAAGATGTTAAAATGTTGAGCAATATTTATTTTATCCTTACATTGATGTGGTTCTTTGCAATTGAACCACAACACAAATTTATACATTGATTTGGTTCTTTGCAATTAAACCATAACACAAATTTATAGCACTAAATTGGTGCCACACAAGAAATACAAAATTTTATCTTTACTAAGAAGAAGGTGGTAAACTTTATGCACCCTTTTCTTTCAATCAATTCAATTCAATTCAATCCTCCTTCGTTTTCATTCATGATAACAATACCTTAGTATTCCATATTGATCACTCTTTTCACAATCATTCAGCACCACTGATATTTATCCAATCTTCTGATTTTACCACACACAGTTCTTACTTCATTGCATGTTTCTCCTAAAAGAGAAACAGACACTATTCACATACCTTTATTCTGCTCTATCAAGGTATAAAGATGTTTGCTCTACCTTGATGTTTACTGTTCAATTCATTCTATTTTCTGACAAATTTTTGATACATTTAATTTTAGATTAATGCTCCTTGTTGCAGCATATAGTTTATATAACATTTATTGTAAATTATTAACATTCTCAACCATCAATACTGCATAATCTGTATTATCTGCTTCCAAAGTAGATGCACCTAAGTGTCTTCAAGCAATACAATATTATCACAACTATTTTTTGCACCTTTATTTACAAATACATTTATTTGTTTGTTCAAATTATATGACTTCTCATCTCATATACATGGCTCTGGGTGAATCACAGAGTTAAAATAACAAAAATCAATAAACAAATACAATAAAACAACCAAAACAAATAAACTCTTAAAAACAAACTGAAACCATTAAAAATATAACATGATCCACGGGAGAATGCAGACCATACATTAAAAACGATGCAACAATTTTGCAGACTCCATACCTCCACTGTATCCCCGGGGATGATAGCCCATTAAACATGGAATGGTCATCATTTATTCTGTTGCTGATTGGTGGACTATTCCATAAGCATTTCATATATACACATGTATGACTTACTTCCACATTCTTTTCACATCTATTAGCCAACCTTCAACTTCCTTTAGGGCAAAACATTCCAATATTAAAACCTATTCACTATATTCTATGTTTTTTCTAATTTACACATATACCATAAAGTTTACTTTCCTACGTATTAAAAATGTTATTCACAGTTAATTACATAAAAACATATGTTTTGAAATACAGATTTTACAGAGATCAAGGAACATTCATCGTGATACAGTTAATTTAATTCAAGACCTATTCCATTCAATGAAACCACATGCAGTATGAACATAAACAAATTTGATTTATTTGCACCACATGTGTATTAGCTGGCCAATATGGGAAAAATATTTAATTTTGAATACCTACCAGTATCTCTAAAATAATCAATCTTCCCAAATGTTATGTGAGAGAAACCAGTTCTCCTATTTAAATTAATAATTAAATTAATTAATATTTTTGTATGCCATTTAGCAACATTTATAAAATTGAGATGTAATTAGATCAATAGTTGCAATGTTTCTTATTAAAAACAGGAAAATTATTAAATTATTAATACTATTATAAAATATTAATATTTCACTCCACATTAAGTAGAGTTAATGTAATTAAAAATTCATTTCATAATTAATGGAACCAACCATTATGAAGTACAAACACACACACACTAACACACACACACGCACGCACGCACGCTGGTGCTGTTTTCAAAAGCAACATACCCATCTGCTTAAAGAGATATTTTTGAAATCAACCTATATTATTGGCACTGACTGTTAAATGCAGAAGTAGTACAAAAGTTGAAAGAATTGGCAAGTGCCTAACACAAAATGATTTAACAAGAAAAGAAAGATCTTAATTCACTAACAGATAGGAGAAAGTGACCCAATGAAACAGGCAATTTCAGGGAAATAACAAATGGCTAATCATATTGCACAATGAAGAGATTAATTCTGGATAGCAATAATCCCCAGCTAGTTACCAACAGACTTTAAAACACCAAAAACACTTCAAAAAAGTGCTAAGCTGTTAGCTGAATTAACTCTCTGTACTGAGGCTTGATGAGTACAAGAATATATATATATCTATTGGAAAACATCAAAAAACAGTAATTTACTGTCTAGCAAGGACACTTGCTTACACACACACACACACACACACACACACACACACACACATTATAAACATGTATATATAAACAATTTTTGTTTTGTTTTATAGTAAAGTAAGAAAGGTGTCAATCAATTAGATCTTCAAACACACCAAATTCCACAGAGAAGAACTTTAGTTATCTGAAAAATCTCCATTTAAATTCATTTAAGGACAGCTACATTCAGGTTGTTTGTTTCATTTTGTAATAACATATCACATATTTAGCATCTTATGAAAGATTTACATTGTGTGGGAGGAACCAAGGAAAATGTCAAATTCATATTGAAGGGCTGGTGAATTTTATGTCCATACTAGAGGGAAAAAAACAAATAAAGTGCTGAACATATGGATGATTAAGTTTAATAGTCCTTTTCCAAAATTATTCTGACTGCCACATTTTGAAAAACACAAACTGCTTTTATATTCACCACTGAATCATCTGTCTTCACAAATTAAAAGAAGTTGATGGTTTCTGATTGCTATTATTCTAATCAATTCTAATCAATTCTAATGCACATCTACAAGGCGATTAACCATACCTGACACTACATATTCAAGGTATTTAAAGTATGGTAAAATAATTGGACAATAAATAACAATATATTTTAAAATTTCTTACTAATTTTAAAGGGGCAGCAATTTAATGGTCAAAATGTGTAAACCATTTCTAATCATGAGAAAAAAATGAGGTTGCATCTTGATTTCCACATCCCATTCTGGCCAGTATGTCAGGCAGATATAAATAATATCCACTAAGAGACAAAGTGAAAGAAGTTTATAAAAATCCCATTGAATGAACAGAAAATCATCTGCATAATGTTCTATACATTCCATGGCAATTTCACATGTATCTACAATATTGTCCTGAAATACAAAAGAATTTTGCAATTCTACAATTTTAAGCATTTCACAAGTGGGTGCCTCTTCCTGGGGTAATACTTTTTGAGCTACAGCTGAAGTCACACAAATGGTTTTTGAATTGCACAATCTGATTTTCATCTCTGCTTTTTACTTGCATTGCACAAATTCATGTTTTGGAAAGTCTAGATACAACAGGATATAAAACTAAAATAGTAAATGGAAAATAATTCAAAATATAAAGTCTTTCAAATTCTAAACCAGAATTCTATGGCATTCTTTTTATATATATATATATATATATATATATAAAATATCTATAAAGTAATACATGCAGTTTTAATTGCAAGTTGAAATATCTCAGATATTTCAACTTTCCTTTCCTTACCAGTTTTGAAATCTCCATTATTTGAAATCTCCTTACCAGTTTTGAAATCTCCTTATATTTCAACTTTCCTTTCCTTACCAGTTTTGAAATAATCCTAAGCACTACAAGATGAAGCTTTTGATTTTTTCCTTCTAAACTAAATGCTAAACATATATACCAAAATTGTGGTCATTACAATGAAGTTGTAGCAACATTAGAACTAGTAACAGTTAACCTTTGACTGCTACAAAAGCAGACAAACTCACTTTATTTTCTAAAAAGAAGTGGTTCATCTGCTTTGAGATCTGTAGTGTTTTCTGTCAGAGAAGCAAATGTCTTTGCTTTTGAAAAACATTTCAAAACTACCCATCTCACTATCACATCCATCTTCTTTTTTTCTTCCTCACACTGTCTCTTTAAATGGTTGAAAAGGAAAATACAGAGAAAATAGATAAACAAGCCATGATGTATAGATGCCTAGCTTGGAATATACATGGGGAAAATTTCCCTCACAAAAGTATTTAGTTATGTTGAAAAAAAAAATGAAGCAAGATGTAATTTATTTATAAGAAACATATATTAGGAATAAAGATTCAAAACACTTGATCTGTAAAAATTTGGGAGAACAATTTATTTTAGCAGAATTTAAAAAAAGTAATGGAATTGCTCTTATATGTTCACCCTTGATTAAAACCACAGTTAATAATATTTGGCCAAGTTGCTAAATTTCTAAGTATGAAATTGAATTACAATGACTTAAAACTCTTGTATTAAAATGCCATGTTGTAATGAACTAGTATTCCTTTTACCAAGGAGATCATAACTAGTGGGATGCAAATGATAATAATGTAGAAAAATAACAGTCTGTGATAACCAAAATTTTAAAACTACTTCTCCATAACAAAATTATCAATTACATTAGTAATAGTAAGTCATTATTTCTATGAAATCATTTATTAGTCCAGCTAGTTTTCCATAGAATCTTAAATTGAATGAATGCTGCCTTTCAGATAGGATGAGAGTCCATTTGTTCATAAGCAAAGAAAATTTATATATAATATTTTTTTTGTATTTTCAGTGCTACTAAATGCACAGTTGTTTTTCTAGTAAAATACCAAGAAAAATACTTCTATAGAATTGATAACCAAATTGTTAAAAAATACAGACAGAAAGACTAACAACCAGAGTTTTTCTGATTCACTTAAGTATTAGCTCTGAAATATTTGGTTAGACATCCAGTGAAAGGAATCTATAAGTATGGGATATAAATATTGAAGACTACTCAATAAACAATTCAAAATATAAAATACACTATAAAGAGGTGCTCTTTTTACTCTTTTTACGCTGTAAAGAGTTATTTCCAAAATAACTGGACTCGATAGATCGGTAACAAAGTTTGGTGATAAAATGGCCATTCTAATCCTATGAACAAATATAGTCATTAACTCCTATCACCTATTAAGTAAATAGTAATGCCAATTCTAATTAGATTATTACAATTTTTCTCTAAATGTTGAGATTAATTTTGAAATTATTACTTGCCAAAATATAAAAATTCTTTTGGGAGCCAGAACTGATAATTTAGACATATTTATTAGGAATGTTTCATATATCTCTTGGCATTATAGAAAATGGCAAGTAGCTTATTTCATTTCTTCTGATTAAACAACATATTATTGTATTTCAGCAGATGGCAGCATCTGGCCAATTTTGCTGGTCTTGGAAAGGAAGTAAGGCTGGGTCTTGATAATACTTAGGTGGGAAAAATCCATCCATCCAAGAAGAAGCCAAAGGAAAATTATTTTAACAGTTTCAGAAACAAGCTAAAACAAACAAACCACAAACTCAACCCAGTTTGTATGTTTCGGAGGACTCATGATGCAGAATATGTAGTCACTGTCAGGGTTCCAAGTAACAGCCCATATGAAATCAAAACTCCAAGGCAGGATTCCTCAAAATATAGATTTACTAGGCATGTCATATTGGCACAGCTGGTAAAAACCCAAATCTGAAGTCCCCTGGGTTTTCCCCACCAAGTTCAAAATCCAAAGTTCTTCCCCACATTACACACAACCATCACATGCCCCAATCAGGTCTCTCTCACCATTCCGGATGTGTTCCATCCACGCCCCTCCAGGTGCTGGTGAGAGTGTCCTTGGTTCCCAGAAGAAAGAATGTTATTTTGGCTACATATTTCCCTCAGCTATCTCTACTCCTCCCTCCCTTTCCCACATCTCCAGCCAACCTCACTGTGTCAACCCTGAAGTTGCTCAAAGATGGCGCCAGGGTTGACAGTCACCACCATTGGATAGGACATTGTTGAGTATGGATAATATATACTGGAACATGATTCTCACTCATCTCATGTTTTGGAAGCAGATTTGTGTTCCTACCCTGTTCCTTCCATTAGTACATGGAAACATATATTTTTTAATATGACTTTTCCATATAGATTTTATGACTAAATTGGGAAAAAATGAACTGGATTAAATTAATAATTAGGATAAGGCAACACGGAAATGTTACAAGTGCTATGACACCTGCTTCTCAATGGACTATAACCAGAAAATTAGTTGCCATATTCAGGTTTAAATACAGTTTCACTGGTATGTTACTGTATTTTGCTCCAAATACAAATACTTTGAAGTCAATATGTCTTTTTACAATTAAGAAGTTATCTTTCAAAGACATTTTATCAGAAGAAGAACATATGTTCATTTATACCACTTGTCAACCTTTTGTCTAGAATTAAATGTGTGGACTATATTTATCATTTTTTATGTGTGTACACATAGACACTTTGAGACTCACACACTGCATATCAAGTTTTCAATAACAAGAAAGGACATTTATCCTTTGAACAAGTCACTATGGTATTATTATCCTCTAATCTCAGCTCTGAACTTCTCTCTGATTGCCTTTGTGTCACATTTTGTGCAATCCCTATCACTCCTCAATCTGAAATACAGCAAAATACTTTAAAATCTCAGATGATATAAAATAAGTACTGTATTTTTCCGTGTATAAGTTGCTACTTTTTCTTAAAAATATTTACTTGAAAATGGAGGGGCGTCTTATACACAGGAGGCAGAGGAGAAGGCCACACATGCCGGATGAGCCGCTATCTTATATGCAGCTCTATCATTCCTCTCTATTGTAATTGTTTCCTGTATCACATTGCCACTTTAGGTTTCATCTCTATTGTTCTTGTGATGCATTTCCTGTTCTTGTTGTATTACTCACTCTAACAAGATGGCTTCTGCACAGTGATGGCTGGTAGTGTGCTTACTACAAGAAGCTACATGAAACATGGGGCGTTTTATACATGGGGGTGTCTTATAGATGGGAAAATATGGTACATTTATTTGCATATATACATATGTGTATGTATATTCTCAGTGAACTGGGAAATAGAAAATAACTATAAAGTGACTATTTCTATTTATATTGTGCTAAATAATTGGTTTCCAATAAATGTATGAAAGTTCTATGTCTATACTAATTTTAAAGTCAGTACCAACTTTCTCAACTTTTCTTAAAGCAATTTTGTACCATTTTTGTAATACCATTGTAATAATTTATCACCGACTACTTATTTTTTTTTAAAAATATCATCCTTTTGATATAAAATTTCTTATATTTCATCTTTAATATATTCTTCTGAGTATGATTTTCTGATGGATTTGTCAGACATTTTTTATTCTTCTGAAGTATTAACAATATGGAGCTTTGCAAATGAATGTCTTATCACATATACAAAACTGTTTTGAAATGTGAAATTTTGTAAAATGATAACTTTTCCATGTAAGGAAATATCTGAATTACATAATTTTATGTATATGTGCATGTATAATTGAACCAAGAAATGTCATAAAACAAAATACTCTACCCGACTCCATTGTTACAGCCTCAAACCCTCACAGCTTCAATCTCAAACTGTCTACCGTGGACCTCATCCCATTCTTAAGAGGTCCGTAAAGAGAGCGTGCATAAGCGCACCAGCATGCCTACCGTCCCTGTCATACTGTCCCCATTTATCTGTATTTACTTCCTTTGTTCATGTTTATGTTCATACCTATACTTGTTATCTTGTACATGTTTGACAAACAAACAAACAAACAAAATTATTTTCTAACAATAATATTATTCTGTTTTTAATAGTGTAAGTTTGTAAGCAAAGGATTTAAGTTTAAGCAAAGGAGTTTAAGCAAAGGATTAAAAACATGCATTGTCTTCCACAGCATGTAATAAGCTCTTAGTTTGGTGGTTCAATTAGGGCCATTATACAGGACATTTTGTATGTATAGTTCTCTTTGCACTAACAGTAGTTGTGGATAGATGACTTTTCCATCTTAAAATTAGTATATTTCATTCATTTGGAGAGACTGTGAATGCTATGTCTCAGAATGCAATTCCCCTGTTTCACTGGTTTTGTACTACTTTGAAATACTTGTAATTATGCACCTAAATATACACAAAGTTGGTTCAGAACTGAATATATTCAATAAATCTATTTAATTTCTGCACTAAGAACACAAAACAATAATATATATTTGAAATTTCCCTAGATGTATATTGATACATTTTTTATCTGATAATTAGGGGGGAAAGTTAATAACTAAGACTGCAACTCTAAACATATACATCATATCAGGAAATCCATTTATTGTATTCAGTATGACTTCTTAATACAGAACTTTTAAAACTGTGTAGATACTTTCAGTTTGCATATTAAACTGGTAGCTGTGGCTCATGTAATTCCTTTTGGAATTCATAAAGATCAAATTAATCAAGGAATGCTAAATGCACCTTGGAATACTATCTCTAATCTTCATGCTCTTCAAATCATGCATAAAAGGTAAAGCCCTGAGGTCAAGCTGAATTCCCCGTGCATAGCTGGAAACAGTTACAGTTTTTGAAGCAACAGTAGGTCTGTTTCCAGATTTATTTTTATTTTTAAATCTCTTAGTCTATTTTATAGTCCTGGAATTCTTTAGCTCTTTCCAGTCCAATTAGTAGGCAGGTTCAGCTCAGCTCAGACAAAATCATGCACATGATTCATGCATATGGATAAGTACAGATATAAGAGCCAAAGCCTTATAATATATATTTAGATGCCCAGTTTGCACACAAAGGACAACAAATATCACATTATTTATTGTTAGAATTCTTAGTTGTTTTTTAAATCAGAATAGAATAGAATAGAATAGAATAGAATAGAATAGAATAGAATAGAATAGAATAGAATAGAATAGAATAGAATAGAATAGAATAGAATAGAATAGAATAGAATAGAAT
>QLTV01002269.1:1060806-1081440 GCA_003457575.1 Thermophis baileyi
GACTTAGTAAATAGTTTGACAGTGTTGAGGGAATTAGTTGTTTAGCAGAGTGATGGCATTCGGGGAAAAACTGTTCTTGTGTCTAGTTGTTCTGGTGTGCAGTGCTCTATAGCGTCGTTTTGAGGGTAGGAGTTGAAACAATTTATGTCCAGGATGCGAGGGGTCAGTGAATATTTTCACGGCCCTCTTTTTGACTCGTGCAGTATACAGGTCCTCAATGGAAGGCAGGTTGGCAGTAATTGTTTTTTCTGCAGTTCTGATTATCCTCTGAAATCTGTGTCTGTCTTGTTGGGTTGCAGAACCAAACCAGACAGTTAGAGGTGCAGATGACAGACTCAATAATTCCTCTGTAGAACTGTATCAGCAGGTCCTTGGGCAGCTTGAGCTTCCTGAGTTGGCGCAGAAAGAACATTCTTTGTTGTGCTTTTTTGATGACGTTTATGATGTTCTTCTTCTCTTTTTGTAACTAATTTTTATATATCTCCAAGATGATTGAATTTCTTTTTTATCAATAGATCTGACTGAAAGTGTGGAGCTAGTTCTCCCCCTGTAATGCACTTCTGGATAGCACGCGAGATGAACTAAACAAACTAGCAATCTTAAGCAGCCAAACCATTACTCTGTAATTTCCTGCCTAATGTATGCATTGCCATACGCTAAATGAATAAAAGTAACTGAAAGAAGATGATTAATACCTTCTTCATATTACCAATTGTTTCAGGAGATACATGTATATGTGATATTTATCTGTTGTATTGGATGTAAAGTGATTGCACCTGGACTTATCTTCAACTTACTTTCACCATAACACTGGGTTTCTCAGTATGTTTGGGACACTAGTACACCTCCAGGCACACCCTTGGATTATTTACAAAACATGATTCTTACCTTTTTTCCTTTTTGTCATTTCCTGCCCCCCCCCCAAAAAAAAATAGTCGGAGAAGCTTCAAAATAAAGTAAGTATTCTTAAAAATATAATTGGTGCAGGTCTGACACAATTTTGCATCAAATTGAAGAAATGCCCTCAAAATGTTCTAAAAATCCCAAATGTTTCCATGTTGAGACCAGAAAGGGGAGAATGAATGAAAGAAGAAATGAATGAATGCCGAGTAGAAGTGATTGAACTTGATAACGAGATATATGACAAGGTTTCTGAGGGCATTTCTTTCATCTGAATTGGAACTACCTGTCAACCTCAAGCCCATGGTGAATAATTAGTGTTTAAGAAGATAGTTTCTTACGATTACTTGAAGTTAGCTGTACAGGACATGGATTCATGATTTATATCAGGCAACTAGCAAGCTGTATTTTAAGAGATTTTTTTTTTTAAAAAAAAGTAATATAAGAGTTTTTGCAAATGATCACACTTGGTAATTGAAGTGCTAGGTACCTCTTTTTAAAATTATAGAATCTCTTCTTTTAGTACATTAAATGTTGAAATATTACATTTAGAAATAATTGTACAAAAGTCTATTTGCCAGGAGAAATTTAACACATATAAAAATTTGCAAAAGGTGTTCCTAAATAGTTCCTAGTTTCTGTAGATGATTAACTCTAATCTGATGCATTTCTAACAGGAGCTCCTGAGGGCATGGCTGTCTTTCAAACAGGAAACTTAATTTAATATTGAGAAAAATCCCTTTACATTATTGGGGAGCACTGTACTATACCTTTCCAGCATTCTGAAAATGGTTTATGCCCTCAGCAAACAATGTTCATATATTGTATATTTCCAATACTCATGCTGATATACCATATGGCATTAAACCTACTGTATATACAAGTATGCACTTCATATTTGAGAAAAATATATACCAAACCAAAATAACATTAAAATATTTTGTTTTTACATTCTTTATAGCTGGAAAGCTTATTTTGCCTATCTGATGCCTTTTGATCCTTCTTTTATCATTTGAAACCCCTTTTTAATACAGATTCCTCCACTACCACCACAATCTTAGGGAAAACAGTACACCTTTTAAAAAAATCTACACCATTTAGATTGATTAATCCATAAATTCAAAATTAAAGAAAGCCAAGTTCATAGTCTTCTAGGGCTTAAAATAAGTAGAACATGGGTGTCATTTTGCCTATCTTATACTAAATAGCCAAGGCTATTACTCCACACTTTTATGAAAAGGCCAGGTAAGTTAGGTAGAAGAAAATAAACTGCCTGTCAATCTTACCTTTATGTGCTAATAAGTCTCTAGGTATAGGTCTCAGGAAATGATACAGGCATCAGGTAACATTACTGAACAATGCTGAAAAACATAGTAGGAAGAGTATAGATCCACTGAATTCATGGAGAGAAAGCTAAAGCCAGTTTGGTCTAGTGGTTAACACCAATAAAGATGTGACACAAATACATATAGACAGACAGATCTAAAACATTTAATTGTATACTTCATCCTTCTACTCTTCTCCTATATTTTTGTATCTCACTAGTCATATTTTTCCCAAATGAGAAAGACACATCTTTTCTATAACTTTTGCATCTCTATAACCCCATGATACATATTCATAGCCATAGTAGTGTGTCTTTGGGTGTGTTTGTGTGCAAATGTGTGAGCATATACTGTACATGTGCATTATACTATTGTGTGCAAGAGGATGTAGGTGTAAGTTCTCAATTGCATAAATAATAATACATGAGTTTAATGTTATGAGTTCTAATGAGAGCTAATAAAAATTAAAATCAGAAATGTAAGACACTACAAATGACTATATTTTCATTGCTAATAAAAATACTTCTGTCTGGTGAAAGACTTCTTACATAAAAAATAAATAAAATTCAACAACATTTCACAAAACACACACGTTTTTAATCCTAATGTTGTAAAACTTATTTTAAATTAGTTATTTTAGACTTTTCAAATGGCATCATTTTGCCAGCAGTACAAAATTGTTCCTTGATCTTTTCTGTCATATTAGCTTGGAGTATATCCATTTTGAAACATTTTTAAACTGTTCATTGTAAAATCTGTGTTTTACAAGATTATTTATACTATGTAGCCTACTTCATCCCTTAAACTCATTCATCGTATTTTTGTATACTGAATTACATATCCTTATACAACAATATACTTCATTCTTCAGTCACCCCTGGTAGATAATTTCCACTTTCCTCAATTGATTCCTCCCAGAAATGCTCTTAGAGTTTTGATCGAAAAACACATTTGGATCTACTTATATGATATGACAAAGTAGAAACTGCCCTTAATGACCTTGTAAATTTGCCATTTGGGAACAGATTCCATATAGATAAAAAGATTCATACTTGCTTGTAAGCATTTTTCATTTACCTTTAAAACAATTTGCAGCTGCATTGTTGAAGAACAGATTAAGCAGCAGTCACAGAAGCAATTTTTGCTGCTTAAAACCATCCAAGTTTCTGAATGGTCCAACGTAGACATTCCAGTTTCCAGATACAATATCTAGATCTAACCACTTTCCCTAAAGATGACAGAATAATATAATAGTGCAGAATGTCTTGAGGGAAACTATAGAGATTTCTGCATTACTTTGTGGTGATCATATGCATTGCCTAGGTAGGATGTTCACATCCTCCAATATAACTCAACCCACGTTTTATGTGTTCTTATGTGCTTATGTTCATTAGGGAGTTCATCTATGTACTCATTAAAAAGATAACCCCTTTTTCTTGAATATAGCATGAGACTGGTCTACTATTTTAATAGAATTTCAGAAATACTTTAAACATAATTTTCTATTTCTTGATTATTAAAGAAGTGAAAAACATCACCAATCTGTTCTGAATTTTCCTTCATTATAGTTGTTACTTTAAAAATGTTCATTTGTTCTAAGTGTGAAAAATAAAAGTACAATTCCAAACTTAATCATATTATTAAAAAAACACAATCCTATTATAAAAATATCTAAGCTTTAAAAAATATTTATGTCTCCTACTGTAAATTTTGTGACATTTTAATTAAAATGTCACCGATTAAAATAATTTTATTAAAAGCTTGGAATTGTTTTGATAAGGATAATCCAACTGATCAAAGGATTAACTGTTTAACGTTGTACCATCTGGAAGTTATTCTCCTAACAACTACATATAATAAACCATCTAGAAGATAAATGTAACTGACAACTTCGTGCTCCCATGAAATTGACCCCTCACCCAACAATTATGAAATTCCTCTGAATATCATAGCCTAAAATTAGCAGATTTAGACTATTTGGCTTTATGATGTAATACATTGAAAATAACAGCACAGAGATATTTTAAACAAATACATTCTATGAACCGTTTAATGCTTTTGTTTGTCCATTTCTATTGTCTATTACTTCTGAAATACTTTTAATTTCAAACTAGCATGTTTTACAGGGCAATTGAGATGCTGCTTTTGTTTTTATCAGTCTTAAGACTTAGTTAGGATATACTTCAGAAATTCATATTACAGTTCCCCGTGAACCAATATCTTTTTCTTTATAGTGTATATATTTACTGTAAATCAGTAGTTTTCACCTTCTCTTTAGGAAAGCCATGTCTGAGTGATTGAATAAACTATTTCCCTCCCTCTCTAACTCTCTCTTTGTTAGAAAATTTACCCCTTGGTTTACAATTTTTCCAATCACTTCTTAGGATCAGACTGTATTCCTAACCAGAAAAATAATAGTACCAATAATGATACTGATAATGATGTTAGATGCCTGGAAATCTTAGTACTACATTAGCTATTTATTTTACTTTGTAACAGACAATATTCTATTTGAAGAATTTTCAGGGAACAGTTCCCTCTTTGAAAATATTATCTGTTTGAAGAGATGACCAGTCCTATCCAAAATGAAGGGCTATAAGAAGAGCAGAGGCCTTGATGAAGCTGCCTATCAATAATATCTGGATAGCCAAAACCCTAACCATAAACTTTCTCTGGTACACAGTGACATAACATATTTCTACCATAATTGTATTTTTTCCTAGTTATTGACTATTAAATAAAACCATATTCAAATGTCATGCAAACATGATATCTGTTTAAGCAATGCATTAATCTAGCCATTTTACCTGAAAGCTTACTTCCCTCTCTAAGAATGATTGTGTCATAAAATTTACTGAAGGAAAATTGAAAACTTGTGACTGTACATCCTGTTGTTTAGCAAAAATGGACATTTGCTAAAAAATCTGTTTCAATTTATTCCAAATGTTTAAAATATGATGTGGCAAGGTTTAGGTATTTTAATATTATGTAAATTAAAATCATAATTTTATTCAAGGATATGCAGAAAGCCAGGTTAAAATACTGCAAGTATAATCTTAGGAAATAATTTTTGAAAGTTACTCCAATGTTGTATTAATTGAGTTTATTTTTCCCAAATGTAGAGAGTTTGGTGAACTGATGTAATAAAAATAGCCTTGTTTTAAATGTTGGGAAAACTAAAGAGATCATTGTCGATTTCAGAAAAGGCAGGCACAGCCACGCACCTCTGAATATTAATGATTCACCTGTGGAGGTGGTTAGCAGCATCAAGTTTCTGGGTGTGCAGCTAACGAGTAGGCTGGCTTGATCGCTCAACAGTAAGAGACTGGTGAAGTGCGGACAGCAGCACCTGCATTTTCTGTGTCGCATGAGAAAAGTACATCTTTCTGTCCTTACCACTTTCTATACAGGGACGATAAAGACCATCCTGTCATATTGCATTACTGTCTGGTTTGGAAGCATTACTGCTTTGGACAGGAAGGCGTTTCAGAGAGTGGTGAGGATGGCAGAGAAGATTATTGGCAATTCACTTCCGTCTATCCAGGATACAGCATATAAGCGATGCTTGACCAGAGTCTGCAGTATTGTCTGGGACACTACACATCTTCTTCACTGCCTGTTTTGTTTGTTAACTTCTGGAGGAGACCTTGTGGTATCCAAAGCAGAACATCCAGATCCAGTCCCAGTTTTGTTCCATATAGTATCCACCTTGTGAACTCTCAATCACTCTCAAGATGGAGAGTGATTAATATATGTGTGTATTCATATGTATGGGTGTGTGTGTGTGTGTGTGTGTGTGTGTGTGTGTGTGTGTGTATTTATATATATTTGAGAGCAGGCAACATAATTTCATTTTTAATGCGTGCCAGTGTGCCCACAATAAAAAAATGGCAATAAAGGTTTTCTATCTACCGTATTTTTCGGAGTATAAGGCGCACCTTTTTCTCCAAAAAAAGAGGGTGAAAATCTGGGTGCGTCTTATACTCCAAATGTAGACCCGCCCAGCCTCTGAAACAGAGGTTTCAGAGGCTGAAAAAAGCCTCTGAAACGGAGCTTCGCTGCCTCCATTTCAGAGGCAGAAAAAAAAGCAAGGCACAGAGCTCACAACCAACGAACCTGTTGCTAAAATTCACCTCTGAGAACACCTGATCGGGACTATTCCGGGAGCACGATCCACCCGCCAATCAGCTTTTTTCTTATTTTCCTCCCCAAAAACTAAGGTGCGTCTTACATTCCGGTGCGTCTTATACTCCAAAAAATACGGTATTATTATTATATTATCATAAAATAATAATAACAGAATAACAGAGTTGGACCTTATAAATCACCTAGTCCAACCCCTGCCCAAGCATGAGACCCTACACCAGGGTTCAGCAACCCGCGGCTCCGGAGCCGCAAGCGGCTCTTTGGATCCCCTACTGTGGCTCCCTGTCCCATCACTGGCTGGCCTCACCCTCCCCTCCCTCACCTGGCCTGAGAAGGTAAGGGAGATGGCATGAATGGAGAAATGGGTGTGGCTGATTCTCCGGTGCTGGTTGAGGAACATAGCCACCCGCGGCTGAGGCTTCCCTTCTCCCTCCTCCCTCTCGCGACTCCCTGGCTAGCTGTAGTGGGATCAGGAGTGTGCGCATGAGCGGAGAGATCCTCAAGCGAGCGCCAAGCGCAGCAAAGGCATGCTCGGAGGGCGGGCGGCGGCTCGCTTAAGGAGGTTCTTTGGATGCGGCTTTTCTCCTGCCCTAAGGATCTGGCCATTGCCTAGCTGTGTCCCATCCCATCCCCCCGGAAGCTCTTTGGCCAAGCGGGGTGGGCGTAAGCTCCAGCCTGAAGCAGCAGAAAGCGAAGGCTGCCTTCACTCCGGGGACCCTACTCCCCTTCCTTCTCCTCTCATGTGGGGTGGGGGTTGTATGGCAAGGCGATGGCCAGATCCTTAGGACAGGAGAGAAGCAGCCCTGTAGCTGCCTTCACGGCACATTTGCGCGTAAGGCAGCCTTCGCTTCCTGCCACTTCGGGCTGGAGCTCACGCCCTCCCTGCTCGGCCAAAGAGTTGCTGGGGGGGGGATGGGACGGGACATGGCCGGATCTTTAGGGCAGGAGAGAAGCCATGTCCAAAGACCCTCCTTAAGCGAGCAGCCGCTCGCCACCTGCCCTCCGCATGTGCCTTTGCGCCTTGAAGAGGTTCTCCCCACGCGCATCACAGCCAACCATGGAGTCGTGAGAAGGGGAGAAGGGTCGCCCGAGGAGAAGCCGGGGGTGGCGATAGTTCCTCAGCACACACAGAGAGAAGGGGAGAGAGAGGGAGAAAGAGAGAGATGAGGGAGGGAGAGGGAGAGAGAGAAATAGAGAGAGATGGGGAGAGGGAAAGAGAGAAAGAAAGATGAGAGGGAGAAAAAGAGATGGAGAGAGAGAGAAAGAGAGGGAAAAGAGAGAGACAGATATCTTTTTCTCATAGAAAACAGACCCATAAAACCTGGGTAAGCGTAGCTGGGGGGGGGTGTCATGTGACTCGGTGGGGTTGCCGACCAGGTTTTGTGGCTCTGGGTGTTTTGTTTTCTCTGGGAAATGGGTCCAAATGGCTCTTTGAGTTTTTAAGGTTGCCGACCCCTCCCCTACACCATTTATGACAGATGTCAGTCCAGTCTCTTCTTGAAAGCTTCCAGTCATTGAAGCTCCCACAACTTTTGAAAATAATAATAAGCTGTTCCATTGGTTGATTTCTCTCACTGTCAGAAAATTTCTCCTTATTTCTAGGTTGAGTCTCTCCTTGATCAGTTTCCATCCATTATTCCTTGCCTGGCTTTCAGGTGCTTTGGAAACAGGTTGACCCCCTCCTCTCTGTGACAGCCCCTCAGGTATTGGACACAATGCTATCATGTCTCCCCTGGTCCTTCTCTTCACTAGACTAGCAAATTTAATTCTCTTTATGGTCCCCCAAAATTTTACTGTGATGGAGTGTTACAATAACTCTAGGAGACAGGAGGAAGAGCTTCAGTGTAGACAGTGGTCAGACAAAAAGTATCTCAGCCAATAGAAAGAATAGGTCACAGAAGGCATAGTCCAGATTTGCAAGGAATGGGGTCATGGAAGGTATATTTTCAGACTTACGATAAATGTAATGGTTTTGGTTTCTTCTTTTCAATTACTTTGAAGGACTGATACCAATCTTGCAAGTCTAAAAGGTCTTCCCTTGCTTTGCCTTAATTTTCCAGAGAACTAGGGTGGTAACCTCTGGAGCACTTTCCATACATCCATTCCTTCTGTGGACTGAGATATCTTTTTTCTGACCATTATCTAGGCTGCATTTCTTCTTTCTTCTTTCTGTCTCCCAAGGTTATTCTTACAGACCTTTACACTTATATCTAAATTAGAGTATAATTACAGAAGAGAACAACAAAATAAAAAATTACAATTATAGTTTGTAGTTGAAGAATTTGCAAATGACACATACAGAAACAAAAACATGTAACATCTCTGCAAATAATATAATAGAAATTGACTAACAGTTAACATAGGCAGCAGTTAAGTTCTCTGCTTTAATTCTATGAAGGTTATGAACAGCCCACCAATCCCATTGAACTGATTAACACAACACAAATAACCCCTTGTATATGCTCTTGCATCATCCTTATCATTTGCCTGACCAATAAAAGTAGTGTTGCAATCTTGTAGTAGAAATAGCAACAGCAACAATAACACTTAGACTTATATACTGTTTCACAGTACTTTTACAGCCCTCTCTAAGCAGGTTACAGAGTCAGAATATTGCCCCCAACAATCCGGGTCCTCATTTTACCGACCTCGGAAGGATGGAAGGCTGAGTCAACCTTGAGCCTGGTGAGATTCGAACAGCCAAATTGCAGGCAGTCAACAGTCAGCAGAAGTAGCCTGCAGTACTGCATTCTAACCACTGCGCCAGCATGGCTCTCATACCTCCCTCACATCCTGATAACCCACTACTAAAGGGTGACCAGCTCAAGAGGTATTAGTATTTTTTCTCAGCTGTCAGAAAAGAAGGGAGTCATCTGAAGATGCATGCTAGATAACCCAAATTACAGGTGAAAGTAATTTTGTACAGGTTGCATTTCAGATTAATCTGGATAAAAATGTATAGGATCGAAAATTGCAAATTACTGGTGCATCAATTTAAAATTTCAGATTACAAAGTTTAACATTCCTAGATTTAAGTATTGATAGATGTCAACAGAATTTTTGTCGATCTGCCTTTGCTATCCCATTTCCCCCCCTGTTTTTAACTCTCTCAAGTATTTATTCGTGTAAGAAAATGCTATGGAAATTATTTAAACTTTGAGTATATAATTAAAAGAAGAGTTATAGCACTTACATTTTCATTTCTACCTCCCAAGACATTTCAATGCATATTTGAAAGTGTGGGCACGGAGAAGCTAATTTTGTGAGCACAAGTGCAATTTACATTGGTGTTTCTGCTGAACATTGTATTACATCGATACATAATTCTCCAGATGCAGATTATCAAATCACTGCCTACACTGAATGAATGCCTTGCTGACACATTCAGATAAGGCACAGTACCTTCCATAAATCTCGAATAGATAAACAAGAGATTCAGCTGTTCTACTAATTTCCTGCAGTGGAAATAATTAACTCTAGTCTGCAAATGCATGTTCAACAGGTTGCAGCTTCCATAATTACATCTGTGTGTCTACAAAGTGACATTTTAAATCAATATGTTATTATTGGACAGCAATAGTGATTAAATGATGTAATTCTTTACTTTTAAAAGAAATATACATCACAATTACATATCAAAACTAGATTCATTCTTGTTGGAAGTATTGTGAAATGCCAATGAGATACAGTATATGTGCTTCCTGTCTTTGGCATCTACTGCCTTCATACAGAAAAAAAGAGACACACTATTATAATTGCAAAAATTACTCTTTTAAACAACACGTGAAGCAAACCTACTATAAATTCAGGGTCATACAATTCCACCAACAATAAACATGAAGTTAAATCCCCTCACTCCTGGATATAAGTATCAGCGCCAGTGGTTGAGAATATCAAGAGTTAGAATGTTAATTGCAATTAAGTGGGCCCTAAGATACTTAAAAATATACTGAAAACTGCCAAAATTGAATTAATACCAAAAGAAAAGTGTTTATCATGTTGAAGAGAAATGATAAAAACATAAAATGATAAAACATTCAGTATCAAACTGCCGTTTTTCCCTTGGGAGTTGTTAAATATTATTAATATAGCAACCAAACCTTGATTTTTAAAAAGTGTCAGGTACTATAATACAGTATACACATTTTGTTCCTTAAAGCTTCATGTGTGCAAATGAAACATACATACAGCAGTTAAAAACAAACAAACAAACAAAAAACAAGAAAAAAAGTAGAATCTCTAGAAACTACAAATCTGTAATTCCAGGACTGGTATCTCTCCCCTCTTTCCCTTTCTTTCTCAGCACATCCTTGTTACACCATTTTAGGAGATGCATACATAACAGTTTATTGATTTAGAGCTCAAGGACATACCATTTTTTATGTATGAAAACATTGCTGGGCAGTAGCATGAAAAACTAATGATAGCTTTGAAAGTGTCCATGCTGTGGTATTAAACCAGAGCACTTGTCAATGTGTATGATAATACTGCTTTTTAGAAAGTTTAGAAAATCAGTGAACTTAATATATATTGGTTATCACAAACTAACTATGATTTTTCAGATGAAAAGTCTGATATTTTCCAGCACTAAGGCAAGTCTTTATATATTTAATAATAGTCAATATTTTTTTTTTGTTTTTGAGAAATAAAAGGATTATCTTCCTTCTTTATAAATACATTCACCTTAGATTTTTTTTTTTAAAAAAAGATATTGTGTGTTAGCGGAAATTTTTATTTCAGTTTGATAAAATCTTTATCTTCATATCTTAATATGAAAACTGGTGACTCATAGCAATTCATTTAGCAACTATGTTTAAGCTATTTTAAACTATTAAATTTTAAACTATTAAAATTTAAAACAAAATATTTTAGTAGATTTTGTTCATTTCTAAAACTAGAAAATGATTTTTGTTAGCTTTCATCCAACTACCAAAATTGATGATATACAATCTGATAATTTTCTTTTGAAAAAGTATTTATATTAGATACATTTTGCATTTGTATCAACAAAGTTCCATTTGTTTTCATTTTAAAATTCGGAGAGAACAATATCATTTGATGACAGACTCTTATCCAAATATAATTTATATATTTGCGATCAGGATGAGTTAAACCTCTTTTTCACGGTTCCCTAAAAAATAGATCACTTCCCCCATAGAAGCATACTACGAACCAGCATTTTAACTTCACAAGGGAAATACAGCTTTTGTTTTACCGTCTATTATGGCAAGCATGTGCGAACACATCGTCACCTATGCATATACATTACAAAATGTACTGCAGAAATAGGCCTACCGTTTTCCTCATCTGATTTATTGTCATTGTCAGAGTCAGTCAGGGTAAGGGCAGAATTTTCACGGCTTGACAGACCAGAGCTCCGCCTGGATTTAATCCCTCTCCCCCAAAGTCGAATGGCATGCTCGGGAGACATTCCACCCTCTGTATCTGAGTCAGCATCAGACCCATTACTGAGGGAATAGCCTTGCTGAAGGATTCCTATATCTGAACAATAACCACTTCGGTGGGGGGAGGGCTCACAAATTCCTAGTTCAGCAAGGGTGAAGTTAGTTCCTAGGAAAATATGAAAGAAAAAAAAGAGAATTAAAAATTGGAGAGCGTTTTTAAATTTATTTGAAAAGAAACTAACAGTCCTTTCATGCAGAACTCACTAGCTATAGAACTAGGCTGTACAGATATCAGTAAGGGTATTTAGACAGTTCAGTAGAAGAAGTAACTCATATTGAGAAAAAAAATACCTTAATAGGAAGTGGGGAGAAAAATGAATATCTACCTTGGATTATGGTTTTTATTATAATATTATTCCCTTTTGTGGAAATTTAAAAAAAATATTCTATGAATTCCTAAAGGGGTATCTAAAAAGTTATGTTATCCCCTTATAACAAACAGCAAAAGAAAAAAACAGTTTCCCCTACATGCTATGTGTATGAGTACATTAGTAGAGAAGGTATCATAATGAAATGATCTAGAAGTTAATAGTGAAATATAACACAGAACTGAGTTACTTTGAAGTAAACATTAATTTAGCTTAGGCTACTACTGGTAGTCCTATGACCACAATTGAGCCCAGAAATTTGTGAAGTGAGTTTTGCCCCATTTTATTATTTTTCTTGCCACATTTGTTAAATGAATCACTGCAGTTGTTAAATTAGTAACATGGTTGTTAAGTGAATCTAGCTTCCCCATTAACTTTGTTTGTCAGAAGGTTGCAAAAGGTAACATGACATGACCCAATGACACTGCAACTGTCATAAATAGGAACCAGTTGTCAAGCATCCAAATGTAAATCATGTGACCATGGGGATGTTGCAACAGTCATAAGTGTGAAAAATGGTCATAAGTCACTTTTTGCAGTGCCATTGTAACTTCAAATGGTCACTGAACTGTTGTAAATACTACCTCTATTTAGTATATAAAAGCAGTGCCCAAGATCACTGAGCTTATATACTTCCAAATATACTTCAAAACAATACATAAATGGTATGATTTTAATTCATGTTATTCAAAGTATATTGGCCACAACGTACTTTGGGCTTTGTTCTAATTAGGTTTTGTTACAATGTTATATTTGCTAATGTATATGAGTGTATCTGTCCTATATGTAACATATATAGCCAGATCTATTTTGACTTGACTCCAGTAAAAGGTTTCTGAATCTGTGTCTCTAAAAAAATTCAAGAGTTAGCTCACATATCATAGTAAATCATGGCTTTCTTGCCATAGTTATTCTATAAATCATATTATTACCAAGATTGGCACGGCATGATAAGCTGTCAATTATGATTAACACACTTCAGTGTGTGGGGTCATACGGCATGTTAAAGCCAAACTAAACTTCTATATAGTTTAGTACAGCATGAGAACCCAGCCTATGTACTGTATCGTACATTAGTAACTATTTTTGAGTTACTCATTATTATTCCGGGGGGGGGAGGGTACAGAACAACAGAAACTACAGTATCCAATTCTTCAGGTAGAATGCGATTTTCTCTTTCTCGTTCTCTTTTCTTTCAGGAGCATCCTGTCCTGTCCTGTCATCACAGAACAGTTTCAGAAAAATGCCATAATTCTAAGAAACAGATTTTATGAATAGATGAAATAGAGATGAGTATCTCAGAAAATCTTAAAGCTTTTAATAAAACAGACTATGTGAAAAAGTGCTACTTAATTTCTTCTGATAAAAGGATGATTCTGCATCCTTTGAAATCGAGTATGTATTGCCAACCTAATGGTACTTTTAAAAACAAACAAGAAACTTGTTTACTTTTTAAAGTAGTTGGCCACAATTTATCTCAAAATCTTATTATTTATAGTTCTGATTACAGTGGAATTCCCCATCAGTCAGTTAGAACTGAAGAAGCTTCTTAGATGAGAAGCCAAATGTTTTCAAAGGAAAAACAACCCCAAGAAAGTCCAGTTGCCCTTTGAAAAAAGCTCCTTTGGGACAATCATGAACTGGATGATCAAAAATCTCCAGGGACAACTAATTATTTATATATTCTCAACTATCTTATCCATTACTAAAGTTCACAAACATTCATTCTCTTTCTATTCAGCTCCTTAAAATTTTCATTTTCATAGAGTGACCTGAAGAAAACTTTGTATGAGCAATTCTGGTCTTTGTAGGTATAAACACTTCATGGCATCTGAATGTCTTTTCCAAGTGTCAATTTCCACTGCTTGTTTTGATATCAGATTGCTTTCTTCTGTTTTCACATTCAGCCTTAACTACTAATTTGATTTTATTCCACAGTTCCTCTGGTTCCTCATCAGTGAGGTTCAGGACTTCAGTGTGATTCCTGATAGTCTCTTTGAAATGAAGAATATACTTTCAGGATTATATCAGGGAACTGTTGGGGTTTAGCTTGACTTGGAACTTGAATTTGAGCAGTTCAAGAAGTGTTCCAAAGTCAGCCATTGGTCACATCTCTGATATTACAATTCAGCTATTCCACCTCTTTGTACCAATAATATATTCAACTTCTGTGGGCTCTATCTGTTGATACCAATGTATTTACGGATTGTTGTGATTATTTGAAGAATCAATACTTCAAATTGCCAAGAATTATGTATAAAAGTATTATATATCCAGGTTAAGGGATCCAAATATGAATTGCATGCCAGAAACAACAAAGGATTAAAAATCCCCTATATTTAACTTAATATACATGAATGCAGACATACATAAACAATAACTAGTTAGATGGCATAGCTACCTAGGTTTGATTAGATTTGATATGCTATATAGGATCAGACTTGAGTATTAATTGTATATAAATTCACCAGGATATCCCAGATAGTTGAGAAGTTGAAACATCAGAATAAAGCAACTGCAAATCCAAGACAATTACATGGATATTTCTATCAATTCATAGCTGGCTGAATTGAACTTGGAAACTTTTTAATGGCTTTTAAACCAAACCAACGAACACTCCTAATCCCAAATGCATTTGTTGTAGTTTACTGCAGGAAAATACAGAAAGAGAAATGGTTTTGGAAAAGCAGTTTTATATATAGTCAGAGATTATTTCTCTTTATATATTTCATTTTAAAGCTGGGAAATCTTAAGACTAAAAAATAAATGTGTGTATAAAAATCAGTGAATTATTGCTAGGAAATTCTAACACAAGACACCTATAATGAAGAACAAGCTCTCATTGATAGAAAATTCTACAACAGAAAAAAAATACATCAAACAATAGAGACTGTATGTTATAGCTGTCAATATCACTATTCTAATCATGAAACTGCTGTGAAGCAGTGGACATACAGAAGAATCCATCCACAGGAGGTTCTTCCCACCTGTTTTCTTTCTAAAATGACTTATTTCAGGATGAAGCTTAAGATGTTATGTTCCTATTCTCTTCTGTAGCTTGAATAGATTATTGGTCCACTCAAAGTTAATGTCAAGCATAAGAAATCAGAAGCCAGAATGGTTCAAATGAATACAGGTTTATTGCATGCTAACACACTCTACAAGAATCTGAACTACTAACGGTCAAAGCAAATTGGCAGTAGATATGGCTCAATGGAATTCAAGGTGGGATGGACTTAGATCTCTTGTAGCACGAAGGGACTCAAGACTGATGCTATACTTGACCGCTCCCTTGCGCTCAGCCTGATCATCTCCTACAGTTAATTTTTGTATAGACAATGTGCACACTTTAAGATTTGTACAGGAATGAATTGCTGATAGTGTGATTTGGAAGATAAGGAGATAATGAGTGCACAAAGGATGGAAATCACTTGTACAAGATATACCAATGTCTTTATGCCCAATGAATGGCTATCAAAAAGTAAAACACTGAAAACTAATAAAAGTTTCACCATCTCTGCTAGTCCAACATGGATGCACACAGAACATGAAATCACACAATATTATTAACTAATCAACAAGATAATCGTATTTTGAGTCTGAGTTTGTCATTGGAATACATTTTTAATGAAAGAGAATAGTCTTGGAATACTTAAACTTCATGTCTTTTCTTCTCTATCAACCATAATCTGACCAAACAAACCCCCAAAAACAAAAACACAGCTTTTTTGTTTCTGAACATTTCTATCTTAAAAATTTCTGTTATAGCTCACATATTTAGAATGACAAAGAAATAAAACAATAGAATTGAAGGTTGTGTTTTCATTGTTTTTATTCCATCATGTTTTATCTACCTTTGACTTTTTAAGAATACATATTTGTATAATTTTTCTATTACAATATAGCAAATATTAGCAGTAATATGAAAGTCATATAAGCATGCATATTTTTCTTAATGAAATTTCATTCATGCTTTTATAATGGGAAACAAATTTGTTTTAAACATCCATGTTAAATAATCAGTAGGAAAATTAGAATAATTAATAAATTTTAAAAATTACAAAAGCAATGTATGAAGTAAGCTTAGCAATAAACTATAAAAGGATATTGGTAAAAGTGTATTTTGAAAATCAAAATCAAAAAAAAAACTGTAGCTACAATAAATAGTGATCCTTAAGTCGACATTTCTAATAATAAGAGAATACAGTAATGCTAAAAGTGCATTCACACACATTGCTAACAAAACAAAATACAAACACTATCAAATTATGAACATACTAACTTGAATAAGCTGTTTTCCAAATGAAGTAAAATAATTTAATAAGCGGTAGAATTTAACATCCTTTAAATGTCCACATGTTCACAATTTAATTAGCATTTTGCTTTCATGTAAAAATGAAAATGATGCCAAGAACAAACTTAATGACTTTTCTTGTTATTTTCTATGTGATCATTGGAACTACAATGAACAGAACAATGAGATAAGGAGCCCACTTTTTCTATTTTTTTGAAAGTTAAATGTTTGGCAAATGCACATGGCTTCCAGAGATAAGAAGCTAACTATTAAACAAACTGAAAATGCATCAGAATAGAAACACAACTATTTGACCCAAACCACCAGTAATCCTGTTCCAGCATTGGGTGCAGTATTAAATAATGTGTCTACAGGGATCAAGCTGGCATGAAATGCCCACTGTTAATGCTGTTAATGCTAAATCCACACTAATTTATGTACTTTCTCTATATAATGTATTTTAACAGTCCATGTTACTTTTAATTATCGTTTCATGAGACTAAGGTCCTTTGATAAACTATATGAAATTTATTTCTGAGTAGATATCCATAAGGTTCCATTGGTAAGATGGCTGGACATGAACAATACATGGAAAACCTGTTTTAAAAGATTTAGCTAACCTAGAGCATTAATGTCACATTGATATTTGTGAACATTTATATGCAACTGTCACAGAAAAAGTGACCCGAATATTTACTGTCTCAGCAGTATACATAAAGTTGACTAAATAATTTGAGACAAATATTTTTTTCAGTAACAGATGGAGGTCAAATAATCATTTTCTGTGGCTACTCATTTGGATAAGAGACAGGGACAAAGTCCAAAAATCTGTTTAAATTCATATAAAGTGATGCGTGCCCACTTAAATAGGGAAACCAAACATTTGGAGATAGATGCAACAAAGTGGTTTGTTTCTCCATAGTTATTGAACTTAAAATGTAGTTTGATGCAAATGCTACCAATGTTATATACTTTGTTAATTCATTCAGTTCAGGTGCTTTATGTTCATTATGTTAATTTTGCTTAATTCATTTGTTTTATAGAACTGTCAATACCGGAGATATTTGCAGAATTATATTTCAAGTTAGTACTTAATTATGATTCCAGCTAAGTAAACTGTGTTGTTTTAGATTTTAGTGAGGAGTTAAGATTTGAGACTACTAAGCAAGCATTCAAAATGTGTCTGGTCTACCCGGTATTAAAGTTTCTTTGAAATAGTTGAGCAATAGTTGAAAACAGGATCTTCTTCATCCTGTTTTCCACTATCTACCTCACATAGGAGAACAGAAATTTCACCAGAGTATGACAGTCACAGGCAATTTAGGAATGGAAACAATATTTAATTTGAATATATTGTGCATGTTTATATTTTATACAATATTTGTATGGCTATATGTAACTGGAGTAATTTTTCTACAATATTTAAATTGTTATTACATTTAAACTGCTCTGTCATTGTAATATTCAACACATTTTTATCAAGTGTTTTTTTTTTTTTTACTATGCAGCATCAACAGAAGGAACGAAAAACTTTTTACTCTGGGTTGTCAATCTATAGAGTTGGAAATGATCGGGTCAAAACAACTCATTAAACTAGTTCATTAGTTCAGAAACAAGGCTTTATAATTTTATAATTCATGGCATTTGTTAAGTATTCTAGTTATTTGAAATTACTTAGCTTCTGTCAGATCAAAGTTACAAAGGTATACCTTTCCCACTTGAACGCTCAAATGTTAAAATTCTTCAGATGCATTTTCTTGGCTGAACATTCTAGGAATTGTAATATACATATGCTAGGAAGGCTAATCTATTGAGTTACCTTCCACCTGAGAAACACAGGTCCCCTATCTTTTTAGCCTTCTGGAAGGCCATGAAGCCCTGGTGGCACAGTGGTTAGAACTGGTCACAACTGGAATTATAGTACTACAGGCTAACTCTGCCCACAGTTTGGAGTTTTATTCCTGATGGGCTCAAGGTTGACTCAGCCTTTCATCCCTCCAAGGTTGGAAGGACCCAGATTGCTGACTTTATAAATGGCTCAGAGAGATCTGTAAAGCAATATGGAGTGGCATATAAGTCTAACTGCTATTGCTAAACCCAATACTTATTAAATGAGAATATGATGGTGCCTTGACTGGCTGAAATGGTTTTAATTTTGTTGTGTTTGTTTATTGCTATATGTTGATGATATTGTATAAGATGTGTGGCAATGTACACCTTTAAAATAAATCAATAAGGACTATACATAATTAGCATTTTGTAGCAAGATGGACAGCAAACAAATTTAATAATAAATAAAAATGATATGTTCATGCAATTATTCAGAAGAATTTGTGATAATTCTATGCATCTGTATACTCAATATTATTTTATTGTTATATTAAGCATTCTCAAAAAGGAACAGAGTACAATGCCAACCAATTTTTAAAACATGATTTTGAAGTATGCAGTTAATAAATAATAGAGTGCAATATTTAATACATTTTAAATTCACATAAATATTTTACTAAAATTTCTTATATTCTATTTTTATTTTTCTCCCTATGTTTAGATCTATGTAAAATAATTATTTACTTTCATAACTTCCCCACCAGCACCAATAGAGCATTAATTGGCACCAACTCAGCCAATTTAATGTAAGCTTAAATATTTAAGATGCACAGATGCTCTAAACTTAACAATTATATATTTATTTGCTTTATCTATAAATGACTGACATCTGAATATACAGAAAGGAATATGACAATGATACAAAAAATTGTCCCTCTCTTTAAACAAAAATTTTAAATTTAAATTTTAAGGAATTCCCTATCTTTTCATACCTACTTGCTAAGCACAATAAGAATTGGATACCAAGAGTGTATATTTCTAGACTAATAAATCAAGATGTGTTTAAATATACTAAAAGAACAGATATCCAAATTCATGACTTGTGGACTGCATGTGGCACTCCTTTTATGTGGCCTGCATATGCTCAATATACTTGCACTATAAGAGAGTTGGAAGGGATCTTGGAGGTCTTCTAGTTATAGTTTCAAGCTATGTTAATGGCTTGATTAAGAATAAAAGAAATCTGATTGGGGAGGGCCAGACATGTAATCCATGTGTTTCAGATAAAACCCTCTCACAAGGATAAAAGGATGAGGAAAGCTCATTTAATGTTCTGAGATTCTGTTATTGTAACATTAAAAGTAGTGTTAGACTAGATATTTTGATATCCTAGTCTGGTCTACTTTGAAGGACAGAAAATATTCTAAGAAAGATCTTGAGAACCAGTCTAATATACAAAGAATAGAATAGGATTACTTTCAGTTTCCTTCTAATTCATTGATTGCTTCAGGCAACATTGTTATTCTTTAAAAGTGAAGCTAAATGCTTATTTGTATACAATCTTAAATTGATAAAATAACTTGTAGGTTTCATAAGTGTACTACATAGCCATATATTTAAATGTCTTTCTTTGTGAAGATTTGTATTTCTATATGTGTTTACAATTATCCATTTTAAAGCTATATATTTCTTTTCTTGTTTTTAAATTAGGTTGCCTTAAGGTAAATGAGAGATACAGCTTTCTGGAAAAACTAGCATATGTGGGCATTTTAACTCAGATTAGATTGGAGTTGCCACCATATTATTTATTTTGCACCATCATAGTTCAATTACAGAGTAAACTGGTAAAAAGAGAATAGAGTCTTAAGTTTAATATTGTAATGCTATGCATATGTACATGAAAGTAAGCTGTACTGAACACAGTGGGACTGCTTCCATAAAAACTTTCATAAAATTGTTCTGCCAATCTCATGCAGTGCTATGAATATCTCAATTACGCCTACTTTCTCCTTAATAGCTACTGAAAGATATAGTATACAGTTAGGGTTGGCTAGTTGAAAGCCTTTAATATAGATTTAGCTTGAAAGATCAAGCATAGAAACATTTCTTTTTCATATGTTTCAAGGAATAGCTTTCCCAAGGGAGCTTGAAACCTCTCCTCTCCTCTCCTCTCCTCTCCTCTCCTCTCCTCTCCTCTCCTCTCCTCTCCTCTCCTCTCCTCTCCTCTCCTCTCCTCTCCTCTCCTCTCCTCTCCTCTCCTCTCTTCTCCTCTCCTCTCCTCTCCTCTCCTCTCCTCTCCTCTCCTC
>QLTV01002269.1:1082127-1098110 GCA_003457575.1 Thermophis baileyi
TATTCTCTTTTTGCATTGCATGCGCTGATGAACTAGCCTGCTCAGCAAGCATTTAACAGATTAGACACTTGAACATGGTTTTAGGCAATGCTCTCTCATGTTTCTGCGTATTGCCTGATAAACACTTCAAAGTAAACCGCTCATAAATATGAAATGAAAAGCTGAGAAGTCGTTATGCACAGCTTTGAGATACAAATCTCTTTATTCCCCTCTGAAGTGGAGTTTGATTGACATAATGAGTCATAGATCCTGTCCGGGGACTCACTGCCTTATCCCTCTTTCCTCAGGAGACAGGGAAACTATAAAGAAATATACTTCAGAACTTTATGACAGACAGCTATATCTATTTAAAAAAAATTCAACTCTTCATACTTTGCTTATTATTTTATATTAATACTCATATGCTGACAATTGAAAAGCTTCAATGTAAGGATAATCACTGTCCAGTTTTACTGCTACTCCAAATGAAGTGGTTTTATGAGACAGAGGTCTTATATTTATTTATTAAAATAAACATTTATTTATCAGATTTTATCCTGCATTTATTGTTTTATAAGTAACTCAAAGCAGCAAACATATCTAATATTCCTTCTACTTCCTATTTTCCTTACAACAGCCTTATTAGGTAGTTAGGTTGAGAGGGAATGGACAGGCCCAAAGTTACCCAGCCAGCTTTCATTTCTAAGTTTAGTTTAGTTTAGTTTATTTATATTTCTATGCCGCCCAACTCCCGGAGGACTCTGGGCGGCTTACAACAATAAAAGGTAGGACTAGAACTCAGAGTCTCCTAGTTTCTAGGACAGCACCCTAACCACTACACCAAACTGCCAAATTGCACCTTTAAAGGAATATTGTAGCAAAATTTAAAAACAAACCCATTTTCTAAGAATGTTATCCTGTGTTTAAGAAATTTCAGACAAGAACCTCTGCCAGTTTGGTGCTGGTATTGCTGTCAAGCAGTGGACATTACACTGGTTTAGACAATTCAAGGAAAAAAAACCCCTTAAATGCAAAAGGGATTGGGCAAGTATTATACCATGGATAGGAAGAGCAGTATAGATTTATTTCCCACCATCCTATGGATAGTTAGATAAATTGCTTAATCTTACAATATTATGTTGAATTTGTAACACACCTAAACCTTAAGCATAATGGGAAAAGACCTCAGGCATTCTCCCATTAGGACAAGACAACAAGGTTCTCTTGATTGTGCAACAATGAGTTGGTACTATAATTGCAAGTATTGTTGGGTTTATTGATCAGACTACAAGTGTTTAGGAAACTAAACATATAAATTGGAATGACAGATAAAAATCCTAATAAATGGAGTAACAAAATAAATTATTCAAAGAGATGACTCTTATTTATATCATAGTTATATAGCCCCAAAGGTTATTTTTTTTACCAAGGAAGAAAAAATATACGTTAAAATTCAGATAAATAGGAAAGCAATCAATTAAAAAGAATCAATATTTCATTATAACTACAATTCATATAACAATAGCTGTTTTAGTTAATATAGTAACAGACAAAATCCTTCCATAACACTTAGATCATGTGAAAATAACTGCAAGTATATTGGCTGATTTTAGAATTATTTGTACAATGCTACAGTGCAAACTTACAGTGTACTTTAAAAAAAAAGAAACTACTTCTATCTGTATATGCAGTTCTTTTCCTCTACTGAAATACAATAATTCTTTTTTAAAAAATAATTCACATATTTTTGACATTTTCTGACTAACTGATTTTGTGGATTCTAGCTCTATCATGAAATGTGGAAACATCAACAGGGCGAAAGGAATATTATATATATTTTTAAAAAAGTAAGGTCCATACTGATGGTGGAAAAAATACAAACAAACATGAAATCCAGGTTTTTTTTTTTTTGTTGATATAACAAATGCAAGTCTTAAAATAACAACTCTGATATAGCCTAAATTTCTTATTTTAAGTAACAGTATAACAGTAATAGAAAATGAAGAATGGGATCACAGACTTCTGGACTTTTTATACTCTTTGTTGCGGAGAAAAAATAATTAGAGGTGACATGATCTTGTTTCCCTGCCCTCAATTCTCAATAATAAGACCGGAGTCCAGGAAAGAATAAAAGTAATATATTTGCATAACAAAAATAAGAACACCTAAGTCTGTGTCTACATGGTGAAGAAACAAAGAAAACAAAAGAAAGATTAACACATGCGCAGTACAGGTATCACATGAGAACTTCATATCAGTATACAGTGTCATTTCAGAATAAGAGTCCTGCTGACAAATTAAAATGAACGTAGTGACACTCTTCCCCACCTCTCTTTTAGATCCCATCAAATATTGCTTCCACCAGACCGTTCTGTGCTCTCAGAAAGAGAGTCCTGATAGCTTTGCGATAGCTTTCATCCCCAGACAAATAGAGGACCATCTAGTGGGATTTTTGTTATCAACAGTAAGAGAAAAGCTAAATTCTTTATAATATATCATTCCAGTGCTGGTATTCAAAATGGGGAAAAATGTAAACCCTTATTTGTTCCTTAAAATAAAACATTCAAGCACCTTTGAATCAGAGGGTGCACTTTTATACAGCTGACCTGGATTCCTGATAATTTCATGAAACACCAGTGTAGATCTCTTCATGGCAGCATAGACGCGATTTGCTGTTATCTTTTTCCAAGATGTATGTGGGGATAGATAGATAGGACTCTGTAATCTACTTTCCAGTCCTGGTATTCCATGGAGGTCTTCCTTCCAAGTGGTACACAAGCATAATGCCACTGGCTTTTTCAGTCCCAATATGACTGCCAGATGGGACTGCCAGATATGACCAGAAGGCTGCCACCTTTTGCATAGGACTGTATCTTTGCAAATTCACTTTTTCAATATATCCTATATATTTGGATTTACACATCCAGGAACATGGATTTTCCTTCTAAACAGCATTTTTATGCTAGATTAAAATATGCAGCCCTTAAAGTAATCATTGCCAATAATTGAATTAGAATCCTCAGTGATTATATGAGGAGCTAAGGTATGAGATTTATGATGACTTACATGAACTTAGCACATTTGTTTTCTGTACAGGAGTAAAATAGTGGAAGTGAGGTAAAAGTTACCTTTTGGGATTGATGAAACATTTGGAAGTTCTGTACTATATTGTAAATGCTTTCATAAAATCAGTGCCATGGATGCTAGCAAGATGCTTCCGGTTCCTTTTATAGGTCTTAACAATATCATCTCACCCATAGCTTACTTTCCTTTTTTTCTGAACAGGTAACACATTTATGGTCTGTAATCATAGACTGGAAGTATAAAGGCACAGGTCTATACTTTTGCACATATAATCACAAACACCCTTGCTTGTTATTTACAGGTAGGATATATTAGTACGTTGTTGGGAAAACAGGATTTTTCTTTTCAAATAGACAAAGTTTGTTTAGAAGAAGTTTGTTAGTTTATGGCAAACTAAAAATAAGACAACTTTTTGGTCCCTTTTACAATTATTTTTATTATATATACCGGTACAAAAATGTGAGATCATAACTGCCAGTTCTTCAATTGGTTTATACAGTATATGTATTTTCTCAAGCATCTAGGATGTTGTAATGTATTAATGCAATATATGTGCAAATCCAAGCAATGTGGTCTTTTATAAATTGACAGATGGAAATTTTGTCAATGTACAGGTTTTATAATTATTAGCCATGATTTTTTAAAATAATATATTTATTAAATTTCCGCATCAAATATTAAAATACAAACTAATATAAGAAAGAGAGAAAGGGAATGGTAAAACAAATTAAAAGTGACAAAAATACATCAAACAAATGTATAAATTAAAAATTACCTCTGACATTTTTTAATGCAGCCTGTTCTCTAAATTTAAACAAATAGCACCAATCTATAAACTATCTCAAAATACCAATAATCAATGTACTAAACAAATTCATAAAATATTCTTCTCTTATTTTTTTCTAAGACATAGTAAATTATCAAATGCAAATCAGCTTGTCTTTATAAAGCTACAATATTTCTGTAGTCAGATCCAATATAATCTTCAAATCCCAAATGTTGATTCCCCCCCCTCCTCTTTATCTTGTAGCAAATCTAACAATGGTTTCCAAGTTGCAAGAAATTTAGTCAAATTATTGTTTCTAACCACAACAGTAAATTTTGCCATCTTGGCTACCTCCATTAACTTTAAAATCAACTCTCCACCCATTCTCTATTTGGTATGGTACTCAGTGTGCCGATAACCACTAGTCCACCATGGCTGGTTTATGCCATAATCTGTCATTTCCTATCTTGATATTTTAACAATTATTATTAGTAAAAGGCACAAATGTTTTTAAAGTATAGATCACTCCATTAGATGCATCGAGAGACTAAAATATTGCAGAATTTAAATGCGGATGGGGGAGGGACAGGGAGGAGAAGATAGGGAGTTTAAGTAGATGTAAATTACAGACGAGCCATATTACTAGTACTTTACCAATTACCAATTATAATGTATCTGAATAAATCTATTGATGTTTGAATGCTCAGCAATCTTTTCCTCAGTTGTGCTGGTAAGGTTTTTTTTTTTAAAGTTTTTAAAAAATAGTTACCGAGGATCACTCACATTGCAAATTAATAACAATTTAATATGTCAGATGAATCAGTGATTATTTCAATGTTCTGACTAGTTGGAAGACTTCGAAAAACAGTTTTCAGCCCTTTGTTTAAATGCCAGCGGAATTTATATTGAGAGTAAAGTATATTTATGGAAAGAAAAATAACTCTACACGAAGTACAGTGGGATCCCACATAAAATAATTCAAGGAGATTCCAAAATATTAATACAATTATCAATTTTTACTACAACACTATAAAAAATAGGGCTGGCAACATCCATTCTTCTCAATTCAACCTTTTCAACATTTTTTCATGCTATCTTGTTGAATTATATCCCTCCAAAGTTTTATATAAAAACTTGATGAATGAGTACAAAAATTTCAATATTTTTTTTTATATTCACATAATTTCTATATATCAATATTATCAGTTTAACAAATGTTTTTAGAATGACATAATATTTCTTGGAATGAAAACTGTTAATATATTTTGTACTCAATGTCTTTTGCAAATAAAATTAACCTCAGTAATTTTCCCTCAGTAATATTCAATTTTCTTCCTTGATGACTATGTGGGAGAAAAATAGTATAGATTAACATAAATAAGAAATTATTAGCTGTTTAAAAGGCTATTGCTACATACCAGATTTTAAAAAAAATACATGATGTTTATAAGAATAAGAATTGGTCAATTTGTATATAATTTGTATGTAGCATTTGATGCTATATTAAAACATCACATTTCACTTAGTTTATTTTTAAACCAGATAATAGGTGTAAAATCAAGTTTAATAATTTTATTATAAATATATTTAAGAAGCAAGATATAAGAGCTCATGGAGAGAAATTTCACAAAATGTTAACACTGAAAGAAAAAGTATATTGTACATTGATGCTTTTAAACAAGTTTTAAGAGATCCTAATTAAGTGAAATAAAAATACACTTTGTAATAATAATTTTTAAATCAAATTTATATTTTACCAACTCCCAGTGACTGTGAGAGGTTTTTTTAAATTAACACTATATTTCACATTGATAAGTCAAGAATTATATGGATGTATGGGAGACAATTTTTTATTTACATTTTAGTTATCATATTTACAGTATAAGTTAAAAACTAACATTTTATTAGGAAAATTTGCTAACAAAAATGGGAAGATGAGAAATTACCCTTCAGTTTTAGCAGAGTACTGCAGATATAATGTAGACTATGTCAAACAAAGACAAAAATGCTTACTTTTGTGCAATCCATACATATACTATGCTTTGTAAAAAATAATCATACTGGGATGTAAAAACGGATGAAATGGATTTATGCATGTAGTAGTTCTGAAATCTCCTGATTTGTTCACCCCCAATGCACATAAGTACATGTTTCATCAAAAGAGAAGATACAGGAAATCTGGCACATATACTGTATCTTTCAACGTTCATGTTGCTTGCAAATTAATGATAACAAGTTTATGTTACTTAATCATTACATTATTAAAATGACCGTGATTATGGAAATCTGTTTTGGTAAGTGCTGCTCTGATTAAGTAGCAGTTGATTAATCTATCAGGAAATTATTTTAAATGATGCCTATTCAAGGGCAGATGTTTCTGTATGGTGACCAAAATATTTGTTATTTAACAACTAATAGGATTTGTTTTGCTAATTATACAGAATAGGAAACATGAGCCTGGCAACACAAAACATGAAATTTGAAGGCAACAGAAAAGCTGTAATATAACATTACATAGAAAAATAGGCATTGTGTGTTCTTCAAAAATCTGGTAATAATTTTAGGTCTAGCGATATTGTGGAGAATATTTTGGACTTGATGATGGACATAGCATAGCAAAGATAAGAACTTTAGTATTTAATGGATGGGAGTTAATATAGAAGTTAATATTTAAGAGACCATCTTGGTAATTTGAAATCATTCAGTCCAAAAGAAAAGTAGTTTTATCTAAGCATTTAACATATCCAAGGATTTTAACTCCCAGTGAATTCTAAGATAATATACGGCAAACCTTCACATTATATTGGTTTTTATTTAGACAATCACAAATTTAAATTGTTTCATATTAGATGGTTTGTGTTTGGTTTTTATTTAGAAAATCAAGAGCTTAAATTGTTTCATAATAGATAGTTCCTATTTATTAAATCGGTCCTATCTCTCTATTTCATCATTGCGTGTGTGGGGGGAAAAGTCTCTGCAGTGCGTAGTGGACACCTATTCCTCTTAGTAGTTAAGCAATGTAGTGTGAGGTCTGTGTAGAAATAAGTTGTGAAATATATACTGTGATTCAAAAAATTTATGCTTTCAGATATTAGAAAACAAATTCTGTTTCTTCTAAGTGCTAATCTCTTCCTACACTATGTCCCCCAGTTACCTGTGGAAATGTTTTCTCCTCAGAAGATTCAAGCCATTTCCCCAGAGCTAATCACCCTTCTTGTTCCAGCATAAAGCAATGCTGTCATAAAATAGCTATTTATAATTTTAATACATACCATGTGTCTGTAGCACTTCCTGCCAAAAATATTGCCCAGATTTGCAACCATCAGAAAAGTATTCATTCTCCACAGCATGAATGTTGTGTCCATATGGCCCAACTGTGCTATTTTTAGGTTGTCTTAGCTTTTCTGACTGACAATAAGGCAGGATGGTGTGCAGCTTCCTAACAATTGTATAACTGGGATGTACTGGTCATTGTTAACATATTTCATCATTTTTTAAAACTCCCCACAGTGACATATTTTGTTGTTGTTGTTGTTGTTGTTGTTGTTGTTGTTGTTGTTGTTGTTGTTGTTGTTTAACTGAACTTTAGATATTATTTTAATATGAGTTGTTGGTATATGCATGACTTTAGAAATAGTTTAGAAAAATAAATAAACAAACACATAAACAAATAAAAACAAATAAATAAATAAATAAATAAATAATCAATAAAAGCTAAAATAAACATTCCTCATAATTTTTTTGAGGACATGCAGTGGAAAAGCAAAGCTGTTACATGTCCTTTGATGCCATTTAGAATTATGAAAATACAAAATTACACACAAAAAAATTCCTCTTTTCCTGAATAAAAAATTGAGTGTTTTTTCTTTCTTGTATTGTACTGAGAGTCTGGAGTTGAAGTTAAAAAAGGTGGGGGGGGTGAAGGTGGCAGGTATGAAAGAAACAACATTATTTAAAACGGCAAGGGAGTAACAGATACAGAAATGGCTGTAATGAAGAGTGGCTAATTGCTAAATGGATGAAGGAATGGCTACATTATCCAAAATGTCCATTCTGGTCATCAGCACATCATTTTATTTATTTATTTATTTATTTATTTATTTACTTGTTTGTTCATCAAATTTAGAGACTGCACATCTCACTCACAGATGGTCTCTGGGTGGTATACAATTAAAAATATAAAAAAACATTATTTATTTAATTAACTAATTGATTATATTTATATGCTGCCCATCTCACAGTTTGAGTGACTCTGAGCAACTTAAATGATTACATATTGATGTAAAAACAATTATAAATATAAGAGATTAAAATTACATAACATTAAAACAAGCTAAAAACCACAGGTTTGGAGCAAAGAGGTAGTGCTGCCTTCTCTGTTACTGTACCAGCCACTTCAAATCACCAGCTTTTCCTTCAGGGCCCCATGCCAATCAGCATAGCCAAGTTTTAAGACTTTTCCTGAAGACCAAAAGAGAGAAGGTGGATCCTGCAGTAAGATATTCCAAAGGGCGGGGGCCATGGCAGAAAATTCTTTTTCCCTGGACCCCACCAGTCACAGTTCCTTGGCTGATGGGGCCCACAGCAGGCCCTTTTGGCCAACCAGAGTGAGAAAGGACAATCCCATTGGGGAAAGAAGGCTTCTCAGATATCCTGGACCTTTTCCATAGAAGGCTTTAAATATAATGACTAACACCTTGAATGGATGACTGGGATAGGTGCATTGCTGCCATGGTGGCCGTGAACTTCCAGGCTCCTTCTGAGGTCCAACCCAGAAGATTGAAATCTCCCAGGACCTTAAGCCTGCAGAACTCCACTGGCAAACCTGAGATGCCTCCAGCAGCTTAGGCAGGGAGGTTACTAGACAGCAAGGAGGCTGGTACAGCAACAAGAATCCCAACTAATCCTGAGAATCCAAACCCAACTTGGTAAATATATTTTAATAGGAGGCAATTAAAACAAGAATAGAGTCATTAAAGTTAAAAAAAAGCAGGGAGATGGCCTTTAAGGCACTAGCCAGCCCCAAGATTGCATATCTCTCTGTGAACCCCAAGTGAGTCAGCAGAGCCAAGTCTTCAAACTCTTACAAAAGGCCAAGAAATAGTATATTCCAGAAGACAATTTGATGGCAGAGACAGTTTTCTTCCTGGATCCCACCTATCAAAATTATTTAACTGATGGGGTCCTAATATACTTTCTCTATCTGACTAGGTGGGATGGACTGATGTAATGGGGAGAAGACAATTCTGCAAGTAATCTGGTCCCATGCCATGTAGGGTTTTAAAGGTTATCACAAACAGTTTGGATTGCACCTGGAAGCAAACAAGCACCAAGTACATGCAGAGGTGTTACATGCACCTTTTCTGGGGTCCCATGTGATGGATTCTGTACAACTGAAGCTTCCCAATCCTTTTCAAGAGTAGCCCCATGTAAAATGTGTTGCAATTATCCAGGTGGGAAATGATAAGAGTGCAAGTAACCAAAAGAAGGATTTTGGTCCAGGAAGGGTGCAACTGGTGCACAATACAAAGTTGAGCAAAATTCCTGCTGGCCACGACTGCCACCTGCTTTTTAAGTAGGAGCCTTGGATTCAGGAAAACCCTCAGATTATGTACTGGGGTAGTGCAATCCATCCAAGACCAAGATGGTAAACTCCAGATCCAGAAAAGTCCTCTATCCACAGCCACTTCATCCTAACAGGGTTCAGAAATAATGTCCAAAACATCAATTAATTCACCTGGGAGAGAGATGTACATGTACCATGGTGATAGATGATCTCACCCAGAGGTTTCATGTAGATGTTAAAAATTGTAGAAAGAGCATGGGACCCTGAGGTACCTCACAAAGGAGGAGGTGTTCTTGCTCCTTATCAACACTTTATGACCTACTTTCATGATAGTAGGTGACAAAACATTATAGATTGTACACACTCTGAAGCTGTGATAAGATAGACAGATATAAAACTATTTTTTTTATTCTGTTAACATGAAGTGATGATATAAGGTCACTTAAATTATTGTTATCAGAATGAAGTGAAGCCAATAAATATTGTGTGATTGAGTGAGATTATATTGTCTGCATTATGTTTTGTACATGAGTGCAATATTGATTCAAAAGGGGCAGGACCTGGACTTCACTGACATGATTGCCATCTGGCCTATTTTGACACCCTCATTTCTTTCTGCACTGTGTGAAAAAAATACAACATAATATGGAAAAAAGAGAGAATAAAGATTATCTTACAATAGTTACTTATTTGTACTCTAGAGTTCCTTTTTTGCTTCAGAAGCAAAACTATTCTGGAATTTAGACAACATTTTTTTTGTCTTTTTTGTTGGCTAAATGTTTTTGTTGCACTTCAGAATCCTGAAATTCCTCATTTTGAGAACATTTAAATTTTTTATTTATTGATCTTTCTGATACCCTTATTTTCCTAGCTCAGTATAATTCTACTGTATTATACATCTACAATTTTATTTTTTGTAGTATAAAACATGTTTCACAATCCTTTAATTAATATGATAGTTTGGCTCATAAGAACATAAATTTATATCTGGTGCATCAGGCCAAGACTCAACTTCATTTATTTATTTTCTTATTTATTTATCACATTTTGAAACCACCTCTCTTTTTTATTTGTGATTTTTATTTGTGATATTTGTGGTGTACAAACATTTGTTTTCCACAATGCTTGTGGTGCTTGCAGGCAAGAAAGAATGCCATACTTATCCACCATTGTTTCCTTTTAAGTGATATTTGAAGGCATGTTTTCTCAAGCCAGAGCTAATATTGTCTTCAAGACTAATAGCTCTTGACAAATTCTCCACAAATTTATCCCATCTCCAACTGCATCCAAACACGTCTTTTCGTAATGAATTCTATAGGATGTATATGTGCTGTGAAAATGTGCTTCATTTTGCCTGCTTTAAATGTCTTTTCTATCAAGTTCATTGGATATATTGGAAGAAATATGCAGGTCCAGTTCCAAGCTGGGAGAAAGGCACTGGAGACAAAATGGAGGCTGAAGGCTGATTGGAAAGAGGGTCCATTTATTGATGAACAGAACCATCAGGTTTTGTGGTTCTGGTGTAGCTGACAAAATGGAGTTGAGAGTAGGGTTTTTTTATACCTTCTTTGGGCTTTGTATTTGAGCTTCCTGTTCCTGTGCAAGAACATGTCCTCTAATATTCTATTGGCTGTTGTCAGATTCCTATGGGGTCATGTAGGTGTTATGTAGGGGTCATGGCTGGCTCTATAGGCAAAAGAGGAAATGCAAATCCTAGGTGTTTGTCTGAGCTAATCTGGTCAACCTCTGGTTTATTGTTTATCTGAGCTCCCAGGTAAAGTTTGGACTGCTCTGGGAGTCATGTAATGAAGGGGCTTGTGTTCTGAAAGGGAGTTGGACAATTCCTATTGTGACTTAATGGCTTTCGTCCTGTGTTGGATCTTGGGTGAGGGGCTGCTTCTAACCCTACCATTCTGCCTTTATTCAGACTTCGCTGCAGGGAGTTTCAAAATATCCTGTCTTGAATGGATTTCTGCTTGCAGTATTTGCTTTGCTTATGAATAGAGCTAGCTAGATACTTGTCTTCCTCTTTCAATAAGCTCTTTATCTCTTAAGTGTTGGCATCTGCTGTGGGCTATTAAGAAAGACTTGAGAGCTGCTTCTTGATTCTAAAAACATGTTTCTCCATTTCTCCTTTACGGAAATATAATATTCTACCTTTTTTAATATTTCCCAAAATATTTCATTCTTCGGGGGGGGGGGGGGCTTCCCACAATTAGTCCCTAATATTTTGAGGAGAGAAAACGTTTGCCACTTGGTTGATTGTTTACTTAATTTAAAAATATTCTTCTGAAGTTGAAGAGTAAAAACTTCAGCATTACTTGCCTATATGCCAAATCACAACTTATGCTTACATTATGATCATTTATGAACAATTTAAAAAGCAGAGTTCCAATATAATGCTTTCTCCATTGAGAAAAATTTCCCATTGATCCCTAACCCTTGCTTTCTATTTCTTAACTATTTAACCATTCTTAAGCTGGCAGGTCCCTTATCTTATCACCACTTATTATTTGTACCAATTTGCCTGGAAGAGATGATAGAACAAGTGCCCCCCTAGAACATTTGTTAAAGATTGGCATTTTCTTGGCTGCCTTCTCATCTTCTGGTACTGAGCCTGATTTAACATAACTTGTTTTTTGTTATTATATTAGCCATCAAAGCCATTGAATTTTCAGTGAGAGTGTGTTTAAAACTCCATCTTGAAGTAGTTTCAAGTTTTCTCTTGAAACTAAGGCTATATTATATAAAATATGGACTCAAACATTGTTCTTCATGAACAAAATGAGAATTATGTTTGCAAAAGGGTCTGTTCTATGACTGGAAGCCATTCTATTTCCAGCACAAGACTATTCAATACCCTCCTACAGACATATTTCATCAGCTATTGAAATATTTTAATTAAAAAATCAATTTAATATGTGCAATAAATTTATTTTACTTTACAATGTACACAAAACAAATGAAAAATTAAAAACACTGACAGAATCTTTTTTTAAAAAAAAGATTGTAATAAAATTGCTGTAATTGAAGTAAGGATACAAACTTGGCGAAAACACATACCTGCTAAATGAAAAACATGCATTCATTATGGGTGCATATGTTCATTTATGAAATGACACAACCAAGCAAGATGAATGTGCAGACTATGGATTAAAACTAATTCCATTTTGTGTAGCTTAGGTGTTGTTTTGCACTTCATATGAGACTCACATGCATACATGCATACATATATGTAATCATGCATTTAAAAACATGCAGGTACATATAGATATTGAATTTAATGGTGTTTAAAAGAAATAGCAAAATGTTATAAGTAACATTTTATAAATCAAGATTAGTTTCTTTGTTTACCATATTAAATTCTGCCACTCCTCATGCACTTACAATAACAATAATATACAATCCAAAAAAAAGCAATATATAAAAAGAACGAACAATTGAAGCCAGCAATATTTTTTATGAGCAATTGCAATAACAAGTAATATAACAGACAATAAAAACTTGGAACCAAAATCCAGAAGGACTGTATATAATTGTTGTAAAATATAAATTTACCTTCAAGTTGACTCAATCCTTGATAAGTTCATGGCTAAGTCATGGAGTTATCTTGGTAGCAATATGTAATTTTTTTGCCATTGCCTATTTCATGATTCTGTTTTTGTTGTTATTGTTTGTGTTAATTCTCAGTAAATAACCATGTAGCTCAGTAGTGGGTTCTAAAACCCGTTGCTATTGGTTTGCGCGCGTGCTTCTGCGCATGTGCAGAAGTGTCCCGGGCGGGTGGGCGAAGCCTCTCGCTGCCACCACTACCGGTTCTAAGAACCGGGCCGAACCGGGAGCAACCCACCGCTGATGTAGCTTTGATATTCCCTGAAGGTTTTCCCAATCCCAGTATTAAAAAGATCTAAATTTGCTTGGCCTAGTTAAAATCAACCATATATTGCTATCTAATGAATTATTTATTTACTAGCAAACAATATAATTCCAATGTATAAAGGTTAAAGGCTTTCTTAAAAGGTCTTAACGGATGGCCATTGAAACAGGCTTACCTATGGAAGGATTTTAACTCAGAGTGTAGAAATAGACATGGGGTTTCTTAAATGAATGTCAAATAGTTTACTCAGATTTGCTTTTTTGCACCATGTTTTTGGAGAAAAAAGGATCAGCAGCTGGCAGAGACAAAGACAGAACATGATCTCCACAGGCAGGAAAGGGGGTGGAGATGGATAAATGATGCCACATGCGTCATTATAGAAATGGTGTCAATTACAGCAGTGGTCCCCTTTCCAGCTTGGCGGACCAGTGGGAGACGGGAGAGAAGATGGTTCCCTGCAAGTGGCAGGTGCATGCGTGAGCATGCACAACCCCATTTGCAATTATTTGCAAGCCCTTTATTCAGTTATCATGGTTAACTGGGCGAAGTTAGTTTACCCATATGTATGATTGGGTCTGCTCCACAATTAATGTCTTCGAACCAGTTGGGGCATTATGTTATTGCTTTTTGTTTGTTTGTTTGTTTGTTTGTCTGTCTGTCTGTCTGTCTGTTTGTTTTATAAATAAAGCAAAAGTTGCCAGGCAATTAAATGATATAATCATTGCAAGGAATAATGCCAAGTAACTTGCTTGCTTGCTTAGTGTTTCCATTGTGATTTTGTTTTTGTATTAACGCTGCAGGGCTACTTACCTTTTATTGTAATGGAAAGTTAGATTTTATTATACAGAAAATAAAATTAACATATTTTAGTTGTTTCAAAAGAATGCACAATTTTCCAACAAAATGTTGTCTTCTGTTACATGTATTTCAATGGGGAAAAAAATATTCTTTTTTTTTTTTGGTAAAGGCAACAAATTGACATCTGCTGTAAATCTAGGTTCTGCTGAGGGTCACATGACCAGGAAGGAAGAAGGGGATGTAGCATGTTGCAGTCAACAGCATTCTGTACTGTCGCACAATTGCCCGACTCATGGGGATGAATAAGTGGATTGAGGCAGGAGATGTTTCTGTTGTATATGGGTTTCTCTAACCTATTTCTGGTTGTTGTTGTTTGCTGAACATTTCTGGTTGTTGTTGTTTGCTGAACATCTTCCCCTACAAAAGAAATTTGATCTCATTTTGTTCAGTTTGGGAGAGACAGACAAAGTCATGAACTCCTTGATATAATTGTTTTCCAACATTCTGTTGAATTGGGGAAAAAAGAAAATACCTGCTTTGAATGACAATAGTAAATACATAAAAAAGCTAACATCTTCTTTAAGGTCAACTCTCTTTCATGACAGTACCTTGAAAACCTAAGTAGGTTGACTTTCATAACTACTTGGAGACGAGACTATCACAAGATATCAGAAGTGTAGACAAGACTGCAAAATCAAACAAGCTTCCAGGAAGAAGGAATAGCAATCTTTTTTTTTCTATTCCTGAAAACTCTTTACCTATTACTATCAAGAAAACTATATGGACAGTAAAGATAAGTAAAATTTAATACTGGATTATGTACTGTGTGGATTCATCTGAAATCACAGTAATAGAATAATAAACGTTCTACAAGAAAATGTTTATGAACTTGTCCGCCCTACATATAACCTCTCTGGCTAGAACATACAGAACGAACACAGGGAAAAATAATTGGTCTGCAAATTTCCACAGGGCTAGGCCCCTTGTGATTTAGTGCATAGTTTGCCATGGCTTTGCTGTGCTCTTGTTGCAGATTCAGCTGAAGAGCATAAATAAATGGGTGGTAATTACCCTCTCCTAAGTGATTAACTTTCCAGCCTGCTTGACTGTTTACCTTGATGCTTAGTCACGAAGCTTGAGGCTTGTCATGACATCCCCTCCTGGTCATAGAGCCTTCATTAGGAGATCTACTTGAAATTGCTGTTCAACAAGTGATTTAGGCATAGGCTATTTCCTCTCTAGTGATTTATAGCACCTTATAATGTTATCTAACCAATATTATCCAACCATTATACTGCAACACAACAATGGCTGTGTGATGCTGAAAGTTGCTATAAATCACTAGTAAGACATTAGCCAGAATTTTCATGTTCAGGAAAAACAAGCTCTGCCTGCATCATTCACAACAAAGATTATGGTGAAGTTTTCACAACTGAATATTTTTCCATATTAAACGTCTCATCCTGCAGAAAGTTAGATCTAGTAGAGAATTGTTACTTATATATCACAATAATAATATATAATATAATACAATAATACAATACAATACATCATATAATAAATATAATATAATAATATAATATAATATAATATAATATAATATGAATTATAAAAAGAATCATAGCCAATCTTGACAGTGATGTGAACACAAGTTTTGACCTATGTCTTCCTGCTTTAACTCACACAGCAAAACAAGAAAGGATGAATCTGCTCCCAAATGCTGCAACCTAAACAACTATTCAGCAAGGTTGCAGGTGTGGTGAATTTTGAAAGATGGCTTAAACTGCATTCTGCTTTTACTCTTAGGAGAATACAGGTTTAGTGCTTTCAGAACTCCACACTGCTACAAGCCCAGGGAACAGATAAATATATAAGCTTTCTGATTTATTTCATTCTCAGTAATCTTTCAAAAT
>QLTV01002269.1:1102037-1136457 GCA_003457575.1 Thermophis baileyi
AAAGAAAAAGAAAGAAAGAAAGAAAGAAAGAAAGAAAGAAAGAAAGAAAGAAAGAAAGAAAGAAAGAAAGAAAGAAAGAAAGACAGACAGACTTATGACCACAATTGAGCCCAAAATTTTGGTTGCTAAGCAAGAGCGTTGTTAAGTGAGTTTCACCACATTTTACAAGTTGGCCACGCTCACTGGTCACCTGACCACCAACCCATGCCCACCTGAAGGGGGTGGGGGGCACTGAGGATGAGTTTGTAGCACCAAGGGGGCGGTGGACTGAAAAGGTTTGGGAACCACTGACTTACACTATCATCTATTTGACAGTGCTTGACCTTATGCTTGATTTTCCAGCAATATGGTAGCAGCAGCAGTAGGAGACATAATGTTTATTATATACAGTAGATGATGACAGTGACAATGAAAGCCAGGATTGTATTTGCATAGATTTTTCATCTATGGAATAAAAAGTTCAGTGGTTGGGGAAGGTTTGACTCTGACTTCCTGTTAGACAAGGGGTCTCAGGGATGGGAATCTCTGGTAGTCTTCAGGGAGTATCTGCCTGCATCCTGTGACTGTCAATAATGAATAATGCCCACCTTGCCATTCTCATCTATTGGTCCTCAGTTAAAATCAACTTTAAGAAGTGGCCACTGCCAGATGTTGGACTTTTATATTATGGGATTGGCAAGTTTTTTGGTGGATGCGGTTATGACAGTATCTAGTTAGGAGACTGAGAAGATTGGTTAGATACTTTGTATTGCTGGCTAAGGGAATGTGTGTACTAATCAGAGGCATCCCTGAAGCTGGAACTAGCAGACCTTGAGGGCAGCAGTAGGGACAATGCTGTGAGTGTCGTGTGTGGTGACATGTTCTCACTGTTTCGTGAGTTGTGCTGATTATCAATTTGCTTCAATGTGCAATTTAAGGTGCTGGCTGTTACCTATAGGTCCTTTTATGCCATAGGGTTGCAGGTTAAATTAACTGTCGATTTATTGATTGGTTCATTTCTTGGACTAGAAATGTATAATGTTAGATCTTGCAATATATATTACGTATCTGATTTTATACTCTGGTTTTGCATGATTTTAGCCCTCTGTTTGCTGCCCATTAATTTTTGTGGAATGATAAATAAATGAATAAATAAGCTTATTGTCCAAATTAAATCCAGGGCTTAATAATTTGCCTTACTCTGTACAACATATTAAACCATAAAATAGTAAATCACTGTTTAATCTACCATTTTGATAGACGTCAGCCTATTAATAGACACAAAATTCAATCTGCACATTTGAAAATATTAAGTCAAATCAATTAGTTGAAACACTCTTGTAGCTTAAAGTCTTCTACATATTTCAACTATCCCTGGTGATCTCACCTCATTCACTCAAAACTACAATGTACTTTTTAAAGAGTATAATGAGTGAATAGTGTATTACTGATGTTAATATGAATTCAAGAAGATGGAAATATAGCTATTAAATTCCTATATTGTACTGTGGAAATCATAATTGTCTACAAAAGGCATAGAATTAAAATGCTGTTAAATTCATTTTTACTCATTAAACTCTCATGTAGAAGCTCACAAATTTTAATGGTGAATTCCAAAATTCTTTCCCTACCCATTCAAGATAATTGCTTGAGAGAAAAGAGAGAAAGCAGAGCATGGTATATAGTATACTACTATTGCATATGTCCAGTGAGTGATTAAGGCCTTGATAGAATATCCCCTTTTCCTTTCTACTTTTCCATAAAAAAAATTGTTTGTTCATAATCAAACAATAAACTTTGGCAGGTAATAATAAAAACAACAAAACATCCACTGTACAAAACCTAACAAATAAAAACAGAATATATCAAATGCAGGGAAAAGAAACAACCAAAATAGTAAAATATTGGGCATGATTCATTTAACAAGCTACCTAGCAAGATAAATTCTGATCCCAATTGTGATCATAAGTCAAGGATTACCTGTATTAACAATAGTATATTACAAGTTGTCATTTCTTGTTTTGATGACATGTCTATAAATATTTCCTGTCTATATTTTCCTTTGAAATTAAAGGGGTGTTTTCCTGTCTTGGGGTCCATAAACTGTCCATAATTTACTTAGCAAGACATCATATCCTGTATGAATAAATCCAAACATTTGTTGGCCAATCAAATTGTTTGTATTTATAAATGTTATAAAAATAAAATTTCATCGCACAATCACTTTGGAATTTAGTCAGACTTACTTTCTGACATACATTTTAAACATTGCATTCCCAGATTATTACAAAAAAGACTCTTGTTGCTAAAAGAATTCCATTTTACTATGGGATTTGTTTAGGGAAAAAGAAGTGTATAACATTCTCCTAAGATAGGTAGGTAGGTAGATAGGTAGATAGGTAGATAGGTAGATAGGTAGATGATAGGTAGATGATAGATAGATACAGAGGTGGGTTCCTCCCGGTTCGGACCGGTTCGCCCGAACCAGTAGTGACCCGCTGGTGATATCACGATGACGTCACGGATCCGGTTCAGTTGGTGTCGGTCTGTGGGCGCCGTCATCTTTTTTTTGATTTTTTTTTGAATTTTTTTTTATTTTTTTTTCTTCTGCACATGCAAAACATCACGATGCGAACTGGTGGGGAAGGTAAGTGGAACCCACCCCTGATCTGCAGGGATCCCTCCTAGCCCAGCCGGATCCTCCCCCTGGCCTCCCCCCCTTCCCTGGGGAATCCTCCACTCGGCTCTCTCGGGAAAGGCACAGCTTCGCTTTACGGGAGAAAAAAACAATTTCCTTCCTTGAAACATGCATCTCTCTTGCTCAGAATGTCTGTATGAACCAGCTCCTTCCGATTCTCTGCCCCTCAACCCCAAATGTGAAGGAACCACCCCTCTTTCTGTGGGTCAGGAAGAAATTTTGCCAGTATAAAAGTGCAGATGGAGAGTGGAATTGTGATGAGTTTTTCCCCCCAGGAATTTTCATATTTTGGCTGTGGAACAAGAAGCGCTCCTAAAACAAAAGGCTCCCTTTTATTATTTTTTATTAAGATTATCATGGCATAAAATAGAAAATAAAGGTAGTAAAGAAATGGGAAAGGGAAAGAAAGGGAAAGGAGAAGGGTGGAATAAAGGGGAAAAGAAAAGAAGGGAAAGGGGAAAGGAAAGGAAGATAGAAGGAAAGGAAGGGAAAGGAGTGGAGTGGGGTGGAATGGTACAGCTCAAAAGTCAAAAGTCTGAGAAAAAGGCTTCTTCCCCCCAATTCAGAACTGCCGATTCCTCCTCTGGGGTTGGAAGCCTATGGCACTCCCTCCCTCCCCCCCATTCATTTAAGGTGAAGATTCTGCTGTAGGAAGAGTTGCTGCCTGGATGACAAGGGGGGAGAGGCAGCCCTGCAGCTAGCGAGGACTTGGGGGTCACAGACAGACCCCTCCCAATCTGAAGGGAAGAAAGGAAAACCCTCAGCTGGATCAGGAACAGGCAGAGAGGATCTGCAGGGATCCCTCCTAATCCAGAAGGTTCTTCTTTCTCCCAGCCCCCCACCCAATAACCCCCTTCTGACAGCTTTTGTTGCTGTTGTGGCTTCTTTCGCCTTGCCTAGCCATGCTTTTTTTCCTCTGCCTCTATCCTCCTGCCTCATGTCTACATAGGAATTATAGAGGAGGAGGAGGAGGAGGAGGAGGAGGAGGAGGAGGAGGAGGAGGAGGATGAGCAGAAGCAGCCCGTTCCTTCAGCTAACCCCCCTCCAGATTTCCAAGGACCAGGAGCTGCTGGGATGCCATGCTGACTCTCCAGAGTGGAGATCTACGTGCAACAAACAGTCCGAGTCCAACAGAAGCGAATTCAGGGATCAACTAGATTCCGCTCACACCCTGCCCGGGCGATTGATTAGCCATTCCTGCAGGATTCGCATAATCTGTCATTGGACGTTGGGAATGCACCTCCCTTCCAACCTGGCTGCCTTCGATCCCGGAGGTGGAAATGCCACTCACAGGGTTTGGGGAGCTGATGCTTTCCCTCCCCCCACACCACCTTTTTTTGAAAAAAAGAAAAAGAAAAGATGGAAATGAAAAGTTTGAAGAGTGATTTCTCTGTCACCAAAAAGACAATTGCAAAGCATGAAGGTGGAGCTGGCACAGAATGGAAGAATTCTACTTAACTGTGTAAGAAAAGACAAAACATCCCCAAAGGAAAAGCCCCCCCCATTAATAAAGGACCCCTAAGGAAGAGAGAAGAAAAGGGAAAGAAAGAAAGAGAGTGTTACGTACTGACGTAGGAGTGCGTATTTGCATACTCGCCAATGCCGCTGCCTGCCAATGCAGCCCCCACCCCCAGGCCTTCACGGAGGGCCCGATCCTGGGCCAAGTGACCCGCTGCTGATGCTTCCCCACCTGCCACCGCCCCCAGCCAGCACCTCCAGGGCTCGGAAGAGACCCCCGCCTCAGAGCCCCGATAGGCAACTTGTCCTTGGGGCAAATGGCTCAAGTACAAGGATCCCCCTGCGAATCACTGGCAATAGAGGTTGTGGGGGGAGGGACAGCGTTGCAGGGCCAGGGGTCCCTCGGTGTCGGAGAAATGGCGGCAGAGCTCCAGCTGAGTTTGAGCACCGGAGGATGTCAAGGGGCTGGGGCTGGAGGGCCGGGGCCAAGGGGGCGCCAGCATGTGGCCGATGCGAAAAGTCTGCCGTTGCCTCACCCATCTGGCTAGGCAAGCTCTCCACCCAACTTCTCCATAGGGGCTGCGGAGTTCCCACCCTGGCTCCTCCGGGACAGAGAAAGGACTCGCGGCTGCACCTGGTGCTTGGCATACGCTCAGGTGTCCCAGCGCCCACTCCGAGTTGCTATCGCAATCAATGCGCTCAATACCCAGCAGGGCAAAAAAACCCGCCCGCCACAATGAAAAAGAACCAGGGGGGAGGTGAAGCCGCTGCTCGTCTTCCTCTCTGTCCCCGCTGCCCCCTCGTCTTGCTCAGCCAGATGGACGGACGAGACAATGCCCCCACTAGCCGCCTCCACTAGCCGTGCTGAGTCATCCCATTCCATCCCGATCTGCCCCCTCCCCTCTCCTGCCACAACCCCTTCTCCGCTTTCCTTGCTCTCCCTGCTCACAGGGCCCTCGCAAATGGAAGGAAGACCCAGTTCCAGAAGGATGCAGAAGTCAAACACGTGTTTCTGCTGCCCAAATATCCTCCCGCTCTCTATTTCACCGGGTTTCCAGAAATACAAATGGGAATTGATCACAAAGGAAACACCAAATGTCTTAAACGAAGAGAAGCCGAGAACAAAAGTAGCAGCAGCGGGGGTGACAAGGGTGTGTGTGTGTGTGTGTGTGTGTGTGTGTGTGTGTGTGTGTGTGTGTGTGTGTCCCTCCGCAAGGACTTAGAGGCAGACACCGCATCTCTGAGGAAAAGAGGTGGCGGCGAAGCCCTGGCTGTCACCTGGGAGGGGACCGCGGAGGGAGGGAGATGTCACACGCCCCTGTTGACCTTGCCACCACTACTTTTGCTCTCGGCTTCTTGGTGCGGTGTCACTCCTTGTGCATGCTGGGAGCACCGAACCACAGCAGGAAAGCGCACACAGGAGCGAGAGTGCGCGAAGTTGGCCACTGTGGGGCGAGCGCCTTGGCTTCCCCTCTTGCTCCTCATAGTCGCCCTGAGCTGAGGTGGTACAGTTCTTTACTTGGGCAGCCCCGACCACCACAGCAGCAACAAGCAGCACCGCAACAATGAGGTACAGTAAAATTTGGTGGCGCAGAAATTGTTCTGTAAAAAATAGTGCATCTCCGAGGGGTTTCTGGCAAAAAAAAACAAAAAACCCACCCCAAAACAAAACCCAGGCTTGCAGCAACCGTTTGGATCTTGTTAAACGTTCCTCCACCCCAGCCATGCGTTTTCCAGACCGGGCTGCTTGGCAGGCAGACTCGGCAGGCAGGCTTTTATTTTGTCAGCCCAAGGGGGGGGAGGTACGTAGGAAATCGCCCTGTCTCTGCAGCATCGGTCATGTGACTGAGTGGGCATGGCCAACTCGATGTCACTCACAGCAAGGTGCTGCTCACTAAGCCATGCCCACTAAGCCACGCCCACCAAGTAAGCCACGCCCACAGAACCGGTAGTAAAAAAATTTAGAACCCACCCCTGGATAGATAGATAGATAGATGATAGATAGATGATAGATAGATAGATAGATAGATAGATAGATAGATAGATAGATAGATAGATAGATAGATAGATAGATAGATAGATAGATAGATAGATAGATGATAGATAGATAACTCTGCAACTGAATTTGAATGATTTTAACTTTTAATATTTGCAGTCCCACACAAATGCACATTTGATTGCCTGCTGATTTGAATCTTCATTGAGGCATAGTTCTGGGTTTCTAGCAAACATCCAATACATTATTTGTTGCTCTTAACTAGCTATTAAGCAGTGCTTTATTATAATTTTCTCAGTATGAAAACATATGCATATTTATTTTTGAGATGTTTTGTAAAATGAATCCTGTGCCATAACTCCGCACTATGTAATTTTTAGCACAGTTTCACTTCAAGAATTCTATATAACAATGCCTGTTATGAAGAGCTTTAATTTCTGAAGTATTTGAAATGCAAATATCCAGATATTTCACAGATGTTAAATTCCCTGACAAATTCAAAAGAACATGTAATATATAAAAATAAATTATACCTAAAATGGGAGTTATATTATAACCACCCTAGGTTATTAGTATGGCAAGTTGTAAATGCAAATCTAAAAGTGAAAGTTTGTGGGCTTGACATTGGGCATCCCCAGAGAGCACCTCCTCCTCTTGCCTATCAAAATAAGCTATGCATGAAAAATATATAGAGAAATTGCCAAGACAAACCCATCATTTTAAAGGCTGCCCACTTCCGAAATTATTAGGATAGCATACAAGACAAAAATAGTTCAAAAACAATATAATAGACTGTGAATATGACAAATGGAGAAGACAAAACCTCCAAATTTATCTGACAGTAACTTTAGAACAGATATTACACAATACAGAATACACCTCACAAAATATAGTTTTATAAAAGGAAGGCAATCTTCTGATAATATCAGACTGTTGGTAGCTATTTTAGAAGTTCCATCTAAAACACTTGATTCAGCTTTAGATGCAGATAAAACATGATACAATGCAGATTAATTTTTTTGAAATATGTTTTAGAAAAAAATGAATTCCCTTCTATTTCTACAGGTGGCATTTTAACCCTCAGGTATAGTAACTGCAAATAGTACTGAGAAAATGTCAATATTGTCTTTTATCTGCTCTTACATTTAATCTGATGTTGTCAGTGCAATTAAATAATCAAATAAATACTTGTAATCGAAGAGTTTAAATTGCAACATAAATTAAAGCTACACTGGTTAGAATGCAGTATTGCAGGCTAATTCGGTTGACAGACGACTATCAGTAGTCCAGCAGTTCGAGTCTCACCAGCTCAAGATTGACTCAGTCTTCCATCCTTCTGAGGTTGGTAAAATGATGACCCAGATTGTTGGGGGCAATATGCTGGCTCTGTAAATTGTAAACTGACTCAGTTTACAGAGAGCTCTGTAAAGCACTGTTAAGTCTAGTGCTATTGCTACTGCTACTATTCTATGCAGATAATATTCTTGCTATTATTGATAATCATCAATGTTTTGTTAAAACATGAGAGCATTGTACAATAAAATGGCCAAACCATTAGCTTATTCAGTTAAGTAGAATAAATATAATATACTTTTTCTATAAAAATGGGGATTTTTTTATTGTTCAGATTAAGTGTCCTCCAGTAAGTATCCCAAGGAAGATAGTATCATTAGTAGATTCAAACATTTTAACTTGCCTTACACAATTAATGATGGAATAAATATATGACTGAACATTTCTGTCAGTTTATAGGGAATCATAACCATGGTCACAATAAATTTTATTTGTAGACTTTTTAATGTTTTAAGGAGGATCCTTATAGTAATTTCTTTCAGACAATTTAAATAGAGGTTTGGAGATAGACAGTCCCTAGATTTTCATTATAGAAACTTATCTCTGAAACTTCTATCCATTAAACCGTGTCAAATAGATGTGTACTTTAAATTCTGCTTTTAAGTGAAATGAGAATAATTTTGAGCATAAATTACTATGGGTATAACTAGAAAGCTATTGTTTGATTCCTTTGAAAATTTGGCAAGTGCTTTGTTCTAATTTTAAAGGTGTTCAGTTACTATTCCTGTTTTAAAGGCACTATCATAAGGTTTTCGTTTTTCAGGAAATGATCATATAGCACACAAAATAACTGCTTGTGAATTTCCCCCCTCTTTAATTCATGCTTTTTATTTATTTATAAATACAAAGCTATCTCACTCACAATGACTCTGTAAAATGTACAAGTTACAAGCACACCTGATAAAATAAAAACAAAGAGGGGATAATAGCCTGCTACTACTTTGCTTTTGGTTTCTTCACCCCCCCCCCCACAATACCTTATCTATCCGTTTAGGAATGCTAATATCCCCCCCCCTTTAATATTCTCTTGCCCAGAATTTTTAATCACCTGATCCACATGGTTTGCTACTATCTAAAGCTGCATTATCTTTCTGCTGACTCTTTCCTGCAGATTATTCTTTGGTTTCAACCACCTCTGACACCATCCTAGATCTTCTCTCTGGCTATGGATCCTGGCTTCTGGTTTTCCGAGTCTTTGCTTCCTCTGTTCCATGTCTTTTTCACTCACCTCTCACTCCAGAACCATCTCTTATCAAACCTAAAAGAAACCTCCCTCCTTCTGTTAATCTGCCTTGGCTTCTTTTGCATTTCTTTCTTTTGAACCCTATGTGCCATCTTACAGAGCTGCTAGCCAGGTACCTGCAGATGCAATAAGAGCCTAAAGATAAGGATGTTTTACCATTTATATTGCCACAATGTAATCTCTAATGTGGGATTATATTTGGTCAGTCTTTTTCCAACAATGCTTTAGGCTTCTCTTCTGTCCTATCACAGAAAACCCTAAAATTTAACCTTCCATCAAAAACCTAAATTTTCCATCAAAAATTAAAGAGGCAACATTGCTTGGTATCTTTGATATGTAGGAAAAGAGCAAAGGTGCACCCCCCAGCAGTTTACAGGATATTTCTAACAGTCAGGAAGCTACAGTAAGTGTTTTAGTCTGGCAAAATTTCTGTTTCTAGGCAAATAACAATTTTTTTAAAAAAACTACCCTGAAGTAACTCCTCATGTTTTTCTTGGTTTCTTGGGCCTGATAGTTCCCCTCCATTCTCTCTATAAAAGTGAGCTAGATTTGTAAAGGAAAATCTCATAACACCAACTGCCTGACAGACAATCCATGAAACAATCCAACAAGTAAATTGGTAGGAGAACCTGATAACCAACCGATGGATCAATCTCTAATATTATCCTGGCTCTTTTTCTCCATCTCCTATCTAACTCTCAGATGGATTGCCTCTTGTCACTTTCCCACTTCCTTAGAATGTAATTGCTCCTTCCTGGGAAACTATTGTTTCATTGTAGTCCATCATACCACTTGCCCCTCTGTAGCATCATCCCTCACATAGCCACAGGGATTCACTAGATCTCTACTTGACCTGATTTCACTGCCCAACCTTATTACCAGAAAGTTATAGCACAGGTTCTCTTTTTGGATGACTTCTAATTACCAGGCACTAGCAGACTTCCAATCAGATCTTATCTGCTTCTTGAGTAATGAGAAGTCTTCTTCCCAATACTTTGAATGAGAAGGCTTCTTCCCGGTACCTTTCTCCAGTGTGCTGCTTTGCTCCAATCCTGTGTCAAATAGAAGCTTCTAATTGGAATGGGTTTTAGCCTTGAAACCAACTTTTTCAGCAACTTTCTCCTTGCCATTCTGAAAGAGTCAAACTTTCAGCAGCCAAAGCTGCCTAATTCCATCACTTGCCATCATCATTCTCCAAAGGTCCAAGCCTAGCTAGCTGTCCACATTTTCATTTTCTTTGGTGCTTATTATGCTACAGTTTCAGTCTATGTGAAAAGCTGTGTACTTGTTATTTTCACAGCCTGCATATATTAGAGTACAGAAGATGAAGAAGGACATATTGCAGATAGTGCCCAGTTGGTATATCCTGTCACAAGTAGCAAGCTGCCTCAGAATGACTTCAGAAAATGAGGTCTGAACTTACTCCTGGATCTCATGATAACCTGGCATTTTGGGATAACCTGAATTCAAAAGAGGTAAGTGCAGGGGTGAAATCCAGCAGGTTCTGACAGGTTCTGGAGAACCGGTAGCGGAAATTTTGAGTAGTTCAGAGAACCGGTAGCGGAAATTTTGAGTAGTTCGGAGAACCGGCAACTACCACCTCTGGCTGGCCCCAGAGTGGGGTGGGAATGGAGATTTTGCAATATCCTTCCCCCAGGAGTGGGGAGGGAATGGGGATTTTGCAGTATCCTTCCTCTGGAGTGGGGTGGGAATGGAGATTTTGCAGTATCCTTCCCCTGCCACGCCCACCAAGCCACACCACACCCACCAAGCCATGCCCAAAGAACCGGTAGTAAAAAAAATTGGATTTCACCACTGGGTAAGTGTGATGAAAAGTATACATGGAAAAACAGTGGAAGGGAATCTTGGCAGCACACAGCTTTCTCAGGGAGGACGCAATGATTTCCATCAGAGAGAAGCTCATACTGAGTTCCAAGCTCGATGGTGGAGCAGAGAAAAGCTTCAGGGTAGCCACACCCTAAAATCTGTTGGGATATATCTATTAGGGCAGAGAGTTATAGCTTTAATTTGGCAAGATTCTGTCCATTAGGTTTAAGGAAATAAAGGATTGGAGTTGACTGGATTTTTCTACATCATATTTGGGTTAAGGCCTGACAGTGAGGAAAGTTGTTTTAATTTGGGTGGGAGGTACATATTTTTGGTCAATTAATCTTTAAAGATTATTTTAAAGCTTCTAAAAATGCCATCTGCCTAAAATGCTCAATAATTATGTATCAAAATAAATCATTTGTTGAAATTTGGATTTGATATGCTAAGCAGATAGAAAAGTTTTAAATTATTGGGCACTTTGAAAACGGTCTCAATGGAGCCTCAGTCTTTGGTTGTTCTATTTTTGTGTGTATTTGTGTGGGTGTGGGTGTATTTGTGTGGGTTTGTATGTAAATGGAAATGCAATATTAGATTATATATAAACAATATAATTTGTTCATCTGTGAAATCCATGGGAATTGCTTGGGAATTGCAAAAAAAAAAAAAAGATAATAATCCAAAGTTGAATGATATTTTGATAATATTTTGTATTATCAAACATAAAGATTATCACACAAAACAATTTTACAGTAGAAGTATATTTATAAATATTTTGAATGTCAGAGATAGAATAGATCTTTACTTTTTACCAGAGTTTGGAAAAAAATAATGAATTGAAGCTGTGCTTCTAATAAAACTGAAATGTAGTCTATTGTGTTGATGAAGATTTCAGTGACAAATAATGAGAAAACATTTGGTTTTCTACACAATATTATTAAGATCTTTTTTAAAAAAAACTTCAGTAAGGTTTACAATATCTTTCCTATTTATACACAAATTTTGGCCTCTAGCAATAATAAGCCACATATTCCTCATACTTTTTAATCCCTCCCAAATCAAGATTTTAATTTGCTTTAATGCCCTTTATTTTAATTAGAATGTTGTTAAATCTCTAGGCAATCTTATCCACCATTTTAACCTCCTTTTAATTTGTCATCTAGAAAATTATAACTCTTCATTAACTTTGGGAGACAGAGCATTAAAATTGTGATATATCATTCTGCATTTTATTAACAATCTACTTAATGAATTCAGTGCTTGAAGCAGATCATGGTGATAATGTATGCATTTACAATGTTTTTTTAAACAAGAATTTGGCAAGAAAGCTAATATGAGAGCACATATTTAATTGCATGCATGAGAGTACATGTACACAGACTCAAACATAGAATCAAAGTTTGGGATAAATGTGATTTAAAAATATGGAAATCAGGGTAGAAAACAAAAATGTGTATTCATTTGGTAAAGCAGACACATGTTTTTTACTCTACCAGTAATATCAACGTTTCATTTCTAATATAATTCATTTATGTGGCAAATTAGAAACATTAATCTGATATGAGTAAAAGTTTAATAATTTTAGTGATGCTAATATGTTTATCAGCTTACTAGTTTGCAACATTTGTTATGTTAATTTATGTTTATGTTTGAGTGGCCAATAATTAAGACTTGTATATATTTTTGTCTTGTTCTCCTTTTCCAAAACAATCAGGCAACTATGACGTTGTGTGTGTGTGTGTGTGTGTGTGTGTGTGTGTGTGTGTGTGTGTGTACATATACATGGAGTACATATATACACACAAACACACTAGAGCCTGAATAATAGTTGGGGAATTGTTATCACATGAAAAATACTTTGAAAGCATTTTTTTCATCTCTGATTTAATGTTTTGCCTTCCTTCTATTTTAAGGAAAGATTTCAAAATGCTCCAATCCAAGAATGGCTTTGCTTTTGCCCCAAGAGGAAACAGAAGCTGTTACACATATAATTTTCCAATTCCCTTCTTTACAAGAGGTGGTGCATTGAATTAACAATTACTTTTCTGACTCACATTCATGCAAGATCAGATGAAGAGATCAGTAACTTCATTTTAGCTGACAGCTCAGTAAATATCTCCAGAAGGGTTGCCAAATTTCTTGCAATCACTATTGCTGAGAGACGATTAACAGTCTAGCAATCCTGTTAATTTGTTTTCCCAAAGCTAATAGATAATTCTTATTTTTTTTTAAAAAAAATGTTCTTCACTTATTCTTCAGGTTGGTTTAATATATTCAATATCTTAATTTTCTCTTCTTTGCTTTGTCCTCTGACTATTAGTTCAATTGAAAGTACTGACAACCCTGAAGCTGACCTGACCAAGGCCATTTTGAGGCTTCAGTGTTGCCACACTGGAGCTGAGAGATAGAAAGGGGGGCAATAGAGATAGCTAGGGTTTGTAGCCAAAACAAAATACTTTCTCCTGGGAACCAAGGACATTCCTACAGGTGGTCGGAGAGGAGGAGTGAAGTTGCCAGGCAACCGGACGACACCTTGATTGGACCATGTGACTGATTGTTTGAGGAAGGAGGAAAACTTTTACTTTTAATTAGGTGAAAACTGCAAGAACATTGAGAGTTGGTTTTCACCAGCCTGTGCCAATATGATATATTCAAATAAAACTGTTCTTTGAGGAATTTATTTGCCTCGGAGTTCTGTGTATTATGGGTGTATTACTTGAAACCCTGACAATTACACTATTTTAATTGTTCTTCAAATTTAAATTATATTTAAATTATACTATTCCCTTTCTTTAAGAATAACAAAAAAATCTGTGTCTGATTGTGATTGCATAAATAAACTATTATAAAATATATTTTTAAAAAACATAACTTAACTAATATTAAACAATGTTCTTATAAGAGAAACTACTGGTTAGTTTTTACATTGTTTTTGAATAATATTGGAGCCAGAGTGGAAGATTTTCATATTTACCATCAATGCCCCTGCACAGGCAAACCCACACATATTATTCTTCATCTTCACTGATGCACTGATTTATTTCTGCAATCTCACATAAAGAGAAACTTTGCAAGCATTTATTGGGAATACAATAAACGGTTACTGGATTATTAGATTTTAATTTTAAAAAATCAGTAAAATAATTCACTAGCTATATTAATGGTGCAATTAATTGAGTTATTTATTCATTGGCCAAAATTATATGGCCACCCATCTTACATGAATTGACCCTGGGCAGCATACAGTAAAATCATCAATTAAACATTCCACAAAACCAATTAAAATATTTGGGGCCCTAAACATGAGAATCAAAATATTGAATTGCATCAAGAAGTATACTGACAGTTGGCTAGCACACCCTGGACAGTAGCCAAGTAACTGAGGCGTCAGTGTAGTTAGAACGGTATATCCTGCTGCATTCTGGACCAGTTGAAGCTTCCAGTTGTATTTCAAGAGCAGTTTTTATCTCAGCTCTTTCCCCGGTTTAAGTTATCTTCTTAATTGTACTTTGTTGTCAGTCTTAGCAGTCAGTTACAGAATGGGAAACAGTGTTTATCTTCTCCATTCTGTCACAGTATCTTTTTTTCATAAATATTATGCTAGAGCTACGAAATGTAAAGAAATGTAAACACTAAACATTTAGATTAGAGTTTGCAAATACAGGCATTAAATTTACATGTTTGTTTATTTACTTACTTATACTTATTTATTTATTTATTTATTTATTTATTTATTTTTTAAAAATGTGGAAGTCTGGGTGTCATGTAATCAACAAATTAGAAAACAGTGTAGTTAAAACCCAACAACAAAAATTAATAGGAACTCAAATTCATGTTAAATCCTAAAAGGCAGGGGCTTCAATCCAATTAGCCTAAGGAAAGAACCAGATTTTAGTACAGGTTTCCTAAAAACAAGGTTGACCAACGACTAATTATATATTTGTGGAGGTGGCAGTGGATATCATTCCACAGAGCGCAGATGCTTCAGCAGAAAACAAACAAACCCATTCCTCCTGATTTTCCCACATCAAATTGTCCCATCGGGTGGGTTCCAACTTACCTTGCTGCCGGTTCGCTCCCTCCCCCGCCGCGTGGGTGTGCCTCGTAGTGTGCCGAAAACCCAGCTTATGCGCATGCGCAAAAGCAAAAAAAACAGCTTGTTCTGCCCCAGCGACGAGCCACCAATAATATGCACACACAAACTGCCAAACACTGTTCTTTTAGTAATAAAAAAGGTCTCCTAATAACTTCTTAGGAGTTGTTGAAAACAAAATAAAGGCAGAAGAGTCTTTTTCAAACCCCCGCTGTTAATGTAAAGTCTTAACAGCTGGCCGGAGTCCAATAGATAATGAGCAGGTCTTACTGTATCTGGCAATACTCCCAGAGCTAGGAATGCAGGAAACAAGACTCGTCATAGAAGTCTTAATTGATCAAAGCCACGGTTGGCAAAGGACCATATGATAACAACCATTGACCTTCCTACATTCTAATACATACATAGTATCTCTTTCCATTTCCACCTAACCTTATTCTTTCGCATTCCAACTTCTACCTCGTGTTTCTAACCTTTGATAAAATCTATTCCATGTTGAATAGTATTCTGTATCTCCTTTATCTTTTATTTTTAGTGTTAGTCTGTCCATTTACGCACAGTCTAGTATCTTCCTTATCGTCTCATCCTCTGAAGGGGTGTTCTCGTTCTCCCACTGCTGCACATATACGATTCTTGCTGCGGTCTACACATCACAATCAGGGGTGGATTCCAACTTACTTCGCTGCCAGTTCACTCCCTCCCATGCCATATGGGCATGCCTCATGGGCACGCGCGCGCGCCACAACAGCACACGCATGCGCAGTAACAAAAAACAAAACAAAAACCAAAGCCAAAAAAAAGATGGCGACCACATGCACAGTGCTGGAAGTCGGCTTCTGCGCATGCTCAGAAGGAAAAAAAATTTAAAAAATTCAAAAAAAAATATATTAAAAAAAGAATTCAAAAAAAGATGGCAGCACCCACGGACCGGCACCGACTGATCCGGTTCAGTGACATCATCGTGACATCACCAGCGGGCTGCTACCAGTTCGGGAGAACTGGTCAGAACCGGGAGGAACCCACCCCTGATGCCCATCCTATTAGGAAATGTGGTTTATAAATAACATTCTATAACATGTAGAGATTTATAGGGAATAACCAGCATTTTAAACTTCACCTGGAAGCCTATTTGAATCCAGTGCAGCTGAGATATGCCTGTAACTATCTGCAATGGAGCTTCTAGGTAGACTTCTTAGGCATCCTATGTAGCATATATTGCATTAATCCAACCAGGATATAACTATGCTGTTAATGACAGCAAGCAGAGTCTGCCAATCCAGGAATGAGTGAAATTGGCATTCAGAACAAAGGCAAAGGTCTTTTTGTCCGTAACTTCAATTAGGAGCTGTTAGAACCAGAGAACCTGTAAATTGTGCACCAGGGCAGTGGCACCTACCCTAGAACCAAAGATGGAAAATATCCATTCCCATATGGAAGATCCAAAATTTACATTGCCAGGATCCAGAGGACTCAAAATTAATGTGAACTTGCTAGGGTTGAGTTGATGCCATGTACTTCCATAACAAGTCCTCACAGACTCCATTGACTGGGATACATCCTTGACAACATTATTTGATAGACATCATATTGTACAAACAGTTGTACAAAACTTATTTTAAGATGTTGAAATCATTGCTAATAATTTCACTAATTCATCTCCTCAAAACAGGTCAAAGTAGATTTTTTTAAAATAGAAAATTATTATTTTCATCCTCTTCCTCTTTAAACAGTATAGAATATACCAGATAGAAATACTAGGAAAATATTATATTACACCCCAGTAAAATTAAATCTGAGGTTTAGGACAATATTAGTACAATAAATATTGGGTGTTGTTCATCTATCAAGATATTCTAAAAATTAGAAGAGACTTTTATAAATCACTAACCAATTCCTATTTGTTATATGGTTGTTAAAATCTCGAAGCATATCTTATTTCATTCTTTCATTCTTCTGGAGTTGATTACAAAGCTGACTTTAAATCCAAGATGAATGAAAGAAAAAGCAATTTATGAATGCAACCCTGAAATGCTCAATAATAATTTGGTGACTTCTTTGTAAAAAGTTTCTGCTTCTGATTGCAGTTTTGTCAGAACCAGGAACTTTTTACAAAACTTGAGTATATAATAGTTATGGTTTTTAAAAATTGCATTGTCTGTTTTAAAAAAATATACATTTTTCAATGTGCTTTGGTATACCCAGAAAAAAATAAACCTAAACATTAGATGTTTTCTTTGACATCTACTTACAGATATACAAGTTGTTATAATGCCAAAATAATATGTAAAACCATTGCAGTATGCAGTATGCTTCCAGGATCAAACTGCAGAGGGTTTTTCCCATTAAAATTCATATACATTTCAATATATTCTGTGAACTATTGGTTAACTACAGTACCTAAACAGAACTAAAAACTTATTTTCAATGAACTATTACAAAAATATGAACTGTAAATCCACACAATATATATATGTATTTGCCTGGAAATAACTTTCACAGAAATCAATGGAGGCTATTTTTGAATAGATATGTTTAGGATTGTGTTATCCTTATGAAAATAGAGTGCGCTAAAATTAGAATTCATAGAAAATAGCACTTTGTAGATAGGTCCTATAAGATTGCTGAATTTAACTCTCTCTCTCTCTCTCTCTCTCTCTCTCTCTCTCTCTCTCTCTCTCTCCCTCCCCCCCTCTCTCCCCCCCCCCCCCCCCCCCCCCCCCCCCCCCCCCCCCACCCCCCCCCCCCCCCCCCCCCCCCCCCGGAGGAACAATCCAGAACTGGAGAAGAGGAGGATCCACCACTGTGACTATCCCGGTAGGGGATTGACAACCTTTCAGTCTGGCTACCCCCCCCCCCAGTAGTGGGTTCTAAAACCCGTTGCTACCGGTTCGCGTGCACGCTTGTGCGTGCGACACTTCTGCCCATGCGCAGAAGCATCCCGGGCAGGTGGGCAGAGCCTCCCGCTGCTGCCGCTACCGGTTCGCAGAAGAAGGCCGAACCGGGAGCAACCCACCGCTCACACATACACACATACACACACACACACACACACACACACACACACACACACACGATGGGATGATTAAAGGAAAGGAACAATTCTATTATAGAAGGTGTTTGTGTGTGTGTTTGTGTGTGTGTGTGTGTGTATATGCATGTAGATATATATCTATATATTATACACACACACTACACATACACATAGGCTTTCATTCTATCATCCCATTGTACACACACACGGGGAGAGAGAGAGAGATAGAGAGAGAGAGAGAGAGAGAGAGAGAGAGAGAGAGAGGAAGAGGGAGAGGGAGAGGGAGAGGGAGAGAGAAAGTGCATTTGGAAAATATTCTTAATATTTCTGCACATCTAAAGCACTGCATACATCTTTTTATACAACTGAGGATAAGATAGCATCAAAAAAGTGCTAACTTGCTTATTCAAACAATTTTTATAGTAATGCCTGTTGTGGTCTAATCAAGTACACAAGGAGGCATCTCTCTGTCTTGACCAGCACTATATCCATTTCATGTGAATTTCAGGAGTTCGTGCAAAGCATCATCTTGTTTCTTTTGACTGCTGGTTTAATACTGAGAATAAGTTAGACAAATAAAGATAGGAACATATTGACAGAGTGGTTGGGCTATTAATGAATATTACAGTAACTGAAAACTCACGAAAGTCTAAACATCTTCTATAATTGTTATTTTGGATTAACTATTGTTAAGTAGGTCTTTAATCCTATTTTGATTGTAATGATCAATTTAATGATCCTGAGATAAACTTATTTAATTTCCAGCAGTTCACATTTCTTGCTTGGGCCAGTTCTTTCTGCTGTGTCAAATAATTGGTAGATAATACATGTAGTTATCTGAAAAGTTTAAAAAAGTACACTCATGGGTGAACTATTTATTCTTGACCTTTATTTGGAGATAATGATAACTTTCAGGGGCTTCCTATCTAGATTATCAAGTCATTATAAAGTCACCTTTTGAAACTGGATACATAAAAAATCAGAAGTATCACCCAATATGATTTTAGGAGAGGATTAATTTTGCATCATAATTTGCAACATAAAAGTAAAGCAAGTCCTGCAATTTCCAGCAATTGAGAATGCAAATTAACTCTGGGCAGAATAATATTTTTTTTAAAAAAAAATGGGTAGGAAAATAGTCAAAGCAGAAATTAATGCAAATGTATTGAAATGAAAAGCAAAAAAGGAGAAGGAGGAGAAGGAGGAGGAGGAGGAGGAGGAGGAGGAGGAGGAGGAGGAGGAGGAGGAGAAGGAGAAGAAGAAGAAGAAGAAGAAGAAGAAGAAGAAGAAGAAGAAGAAGAAGAAGAAGAAGAAGAAGAAGAAGAAGAAGAAGAAGAAGTCAGAAGGCATAGAAAACATTCAGGAATTATGTTAGACAGTTCCCAATTGTAACAGAAGAGAATTCCAACTCTTGGGATAGGAACTCTAATATATCGATATAACTCTTTAATTGTAATTAGCAATCTTTTCCCATAATAACAGTGAAAAGGAAGAATGATAACTTGAATAACTTTTCTAAAATGAAGTAATAAAGACAAACACATTCAGAATTTTAGGATCTCTGTAAAATAGAAGGCATTTTCCAAATTTCTCCAGCTAGCAACTGTTGATAGGCCGGGTTATTTCTTTAATTGCTTTAGCTGAATAGCATAAGGATGCTAATGTGAGGTACAAATAAGCAGGAGCGTTCATTGAATTCAAAGTATAGATGAATTTATTATTGCTATCTATATACAAGAATCTAATTAACTAATGGTCAAAGCTAAATCACACTAGATAATGGTCAACTGAAGGGGGGTTGAGTCTTTGGATTTGGGTCTTTGGTAGCAACAATCCAAACTTATGACCTTGGAGCCTTCGAGTCCAACTCTTTTTCTATAGCTGCTAGTGTTTCTAATGTTTCCAACTATTGCAAATAAAATCAGAGATTCTTAAACTTTGTGATGAAATGATCCCCAAAATAATCCTTGATTGGCTACAATCTAGTTATGGATCACTCCCACTCTCAGTTCTCCAAAAAGTTCCAACCAGCCTCTGTACCCCAAGAACAATTTGGTTAGGGCAGGCATTCTCCCTCTTCCGGGAAGTAGCCTTTGCAAATGGGAAAAAAGAGTAGGGTTAAAATACCTCAATCCTGGCTGAATTTCCTTGGTAAATACATGAGTGTTGTACAAGCATTGCCCTGTGAGCAAAGATTATTCACAGAAAGTCTTACCTATATCATTGAAGTTTGCTATTAGCAGGCAAAATAGGACTCAATGTGATCCCTCTCAAATTTTCACTCTAAAAGGGGAGGATATTAATTTTGGAACTGCTAACCTATTTTCTCTTCCTCCAAATTGTCCTAATCATAACAGAAAACCAGATACTAATACCAAGACAGTGACAAGAAAGTAGGATCCAATGAATTAATGGAAAAGATCCTAACTGAACTTATATGTTTCCTTGCTATCTAAGAAACTATATTCTCATGAGTGATAAGTGTCTTCATTGTGATTTGTTGACCTGTGTAGAAAAAAAGAGTCCTACATGAATAATCAGTATGACATAATATATAAGACTAATGACTTGAGTTTCATATTTTATGTATGGACTGAATGCAATCATATCAGACAACTACTGCAGGGGTGAAATTCAGCAGGTTCTGACAGGTTCTGGAGAACCAGTAGTGGAAATTTTGAGTAGTTTGGAGAACCGGCAAATACCACCTCTGGCTGGCCCCAGAGTGGGGTGGGAATGGAGATTTTGCGGTATCCTTCCCCCAGGAGTGGGGAGGGAATGGGGATTTTGCAGTATCCTTCCCCTGGAGTGGGGTGGGAATGGAGATTTTGCAGTATCCTTCCCCTGCCATGCCATAGAACCGGTAGGGAAAATTTTTGAATTTCACCCCTGAACTACTGATATGCTTCCAGAATTTCAATGTATATCTTGTAACTTCATTTATTCCCCATGTTATTGCATCTAACATTATCCTGACCCATAGTCTTAAACCTGGCTCAACTCAGAACTTTACATCCTTGATAGTGAAATACTTCACTTTATTCTTAATAAAGCATATTTTAAAAGTTATTTGATTCACTGATTAAATTTTCCTAAATTTCTAGAAAGTATTACTTGGAGAATGTACCTACTTGGTTTAGCCCTTCATTTTCTTATCTTTGCCCTTCTCACCCTAACAAAGTATTAAGTTACAGGCCTGAAACAAAAAGGTTTTTTTTTTTAATTTAAAGATTAATCCCTCTCTAGTGGATTTCAGTATTAAAGTAGATTAAGCTTGTATTGTGGCTTCTTTGAAATATTAAAGAAGCAACTATGTTCGGAAAATAGTTCATTTCCATTTTGAAAACAAAATAATAAAGATAGCTTGCTATTTCTTCTTTACCAACATTCTTCCCAGTCGACTTTTCACCTATCTCAATTACAATGTTTTTTAATTTATACATTCTGAAAATTTCTCAATTCAGACTTTACTAATTTTGCATAACAGAGTTATGGAAATATTTTTTCTTGATTTTAAGTGTTATACCATCTAGGTGTCACGGTTTAAAAGATTGTTGTTTAAAATTTATTTTTTTATTTTGATTAAATGTCATCATTATCTGAAGTTTCACTAATTGTCATGTTGTCATAAATGTATGACTTCATGCAATACAGAACTGTGCAATAGCTGAAAAAAAATGAAGAAAAAAGTATTTTAAACCTAAATGTTTTAAAAAATTATTAAACTAATTTATATGGCCACCCATCTGAATACTGAGCACTGAAAACTATAAAACTTAATACAATTATAAAAAGCAATTAAGGTTATTTATAACAACAAAACATTCTCTGAGACATTCAATTATAGCTATGTGCCTGAACACATATTCATATCTGTATGGTGACAAATCAGACTACTGAATTAACCTCAGAATGAATTAGTATACAGTATATAAATATTCTATAGCTTTACATTAAAAAAATCAAAATCTTCACTAGTGCAGATACATATTATTCATTTAATTTATGATTGTCTGTTTTAGATCAATTTTGAGTCTCTCTCTCTCTCTCTCTCTCTCTCTCTGTCTGTCTGTCTGTCTCTCTCTCTCTCTCTCTCTCTTCACACACACACACACAGACACACACACACACCCCCACACACACAAAATCAACATATATCTAAACTAAAATATTACAAACAGTATAGGGTACATATTTCATATAGTAGGCAAGTTCAAAATACTTTCATGAAAGAAAAAGGAAGTTGGAGGAAGCTTTTAAAAATCCAAGAGATCCAGACACAGGGTAGTCTGAAACTTTGAAGGAAAAAAAGGGGGGGGGGCAATGTTTTATTCAAATAACATTGTTCTTCAAGTAATGCTACAGATGTAATGTGACGTGCATTGTTGTGAGGTGGAGGCTACAACAATCAGTAGGAAATCCAAATACAGATATTTACTTAACTATAAAGCTCTTTGAGTCCTTGGCCAATCAGTGTTTCAGAGTTTAAGCAAGTTTGCATTGCTGTTTGGAAGACTAAAACCATTCTGAGTGTCCTTGGAGAATATCCTGAGAAACTGGTTTAATGTTTATAGTTCCACAGAGTTTTTAACATTTTGGAAAGAAAAAAAAAATGAAACCAATGATCTCATAAATGTGTTGATAAAGCAATTAAATATGATTAATTATTATATGAACCAATGATCCAGATACGTAGATTAAAAGGTATTTATAAAGCATCAAGTGCATTTATATAACTATAAATTGGATTAAATTAAATCAGTGCTGAATGAATATTCTCTCACAAGACTGATAAGCCTATGGGATCCATTTTGTTGGCAAGGTAATCTTTCAAGATATTTCATTGTAGGAGATTCATTTGGGGCTAGAGAAAATCCTAGAAACAGCTGGCTTGGTTCAATCTTACAAAGGAATTAGATGACTTAAAAGAATTCTAGGAAGCTCAATGCAAGCCTACAAATATTTACATATCCTGCATTATAGATATGACTATATTAAATGCAATGTTACAAATCTGAAGTATATTTATTTGATTAATTGATACATTTAAAGGTTAAGAAATAAATCATAATGAATAAACAAAGAAATGGAGAGAGAAACATACTGTAAGCAAAATAAAAAAAATTGCTACATCCTTCATACATTTTAATGAAATTCATGAAATGTAAAGTATATTGGACAACAATTTATACATTCATGTTAAATGAATTCTCAGTCCTTGGTTTAATTACAGACTTCTGGATGTCCATGAAACAGTAGAACGTAAAGATAAAATTAAAATAATTAGGTGGGATTTAGCTTTTAATTTTTTTTCGAGTGAAATTAAATATCAGGTGATGAAAACATTTCAGCAAAATGTAATTTAGTTAAGTAAGAAGCAAATTAACTCATTGGATGGAGGCTGGGTGTGGGTTTGCTGTAAGATAATCACACTAATAATTTCAGAGTGCAACTAATCCAGAAACAATAAATGTGAAAATATTTCTACTATACATGTAGAAATCTTGATGACATAATGCAAGATTATAATATTTAGAATACTTAAATATAACAGTATGATACTTGCATAATATTAATAATTATTAATACTTCTATACTGAAAGGGAAATACAGAAAGGCATTTCTGAATATGCCTAAAGGCAACATGTTCAAAATTTAGCATCACAATGGAACCTGAATTTTGTACAGTAATGTCAAATCACAAGTAAACACATTTGCCAAAGAGACATGCAAAGTAAATACATGGTCACTTAAAGTTACTGCAATAATATTGGTAAAATTCTAGAATCTATAACATACCTTGTCTTGGAAATTCATCTGATTCTCTGTGAACTAGGTCAGTAACTCGATTTCCATAATGCATTCTTGTATCATGATCATAAGCCTTCAGTGTCTCACTTGAACTATAGGACTTCTGAGTAGGTACTCTGCAGTCTTCACTGTCCAGTGAAGAACTTGTATAGCGACATTCCTTCCCACATCTACCTCTTGTCAAAGAACGGTGCCTTCTGTCTTTTACATCCATAATTCTGAGTCAAGGAGAAAATTAAATCTTTTTCCCCCACTGATGTAAATGTGGTTGGTTACTTTGCTACCTACAAAACATAGAAAAAGAACAATGCAATGATTCTTATCTATGGGTTACATAAATGGAGACTGTATATAACACATTGTATGTAACATTTTATATATATCACTTAGAAAAAAATGTTAAAATTCAAAATTAGCAAATAAATAGAATTTTAATACATACATACATAGGTAAATTAACTTAAATAGAAACATATAAAAAATTAGTTTAAATGCCTAATTATATTTTATTAAAATTATTTTTATTGATGTGTTTAAAAATAGATGAAAAAGTAAACTATGGAAATAAGTTAATATGTGAATGCCCAATGACAACTATTTAACAATTCTTTGACATTCATTCTCTGCAACAAAAAGTAAAAATGATTATTTCTTGTTAGATGTAGGTATATTTGAATATTAGATTCTCCTGTAAAATATTGAAAATAGAGTGAATCATATAAAAAAAACTCTTAAGATTTAAGCTGAAAATTCATTTGAATGTGTTATATACAAAACAATGAAGGATGGTTTTGTTTGTTTATTGTTGTTTGCTTGTTTTGATTTGGAGGGAGGGAACAAAGTTTCCTTACTATTCTAAATTCATTTTAATTTTTTTCTATCATTTTTGGTCATCAGGTAATCCTCCCACGCCATATCTTGCTGATTTTTTTTATATAAGTTTTTTACTTTTTATTTTTTACAAACATATCAATGCTGAACAGTGTGGCATCTGAGTGTCATACATTTTAATACAAATAAAATACTGTAGTATTAATCATATTTGTTTCATTTAACAAGCTTATATAATCCTTGTAACAATACACATATTTTTATTAAATTATAATCTTTCATTATTTAATCATTCAATATTTCAATGTGTCATTTCTATGCCAATCACCCTATTCTAAGTGTCATACCTTTTAATACAAATAGAATATTATTAATCCTCTTTATTAAGACCCTGTCTTATATTTTTTTGAACCCTGAAATAAGCGCTTGGCCCTATTGCCATGCCCTCAAAAGCCCGATTGGGCTTATTATCAGGGGATGTCTTATTTTGGGGGAAACAGGGTATTATTAATCATATTTATTACTTTTAACAAGCTTATATAATTCTAATAATAGTACAAACATTTATGCTAAATTGAAATCTTCCATTATTTGCTTGTTCAATTTATAATCCTTCATTATTTACTTATTCAATATTTCAATATGTTATTTTTAGGTCGATCACCATATTCGGCATGTCATACATTTTAATACAAATAAAGTATTTTTGATCATATTTGTTACATTTAGTAAACATATACCTACTGATATTGAATTATAATCTTTCATTATTTATTTAATCAATAGTTCGATATATTCTTTTTATGCCAGTCACTATATTATTTAAGTATACTTAGTAATACCATCATTCAAATTCTAATTTCTCCTCTACTATTACTTCTCCTTATTATATAAAAATGTGTATTTTATTAATCCCCCTCTCTCTAGTTTCCATCCCTATCCTAACTTTGATTATGCCACTACTATATTTAAACATATTCCCTTTTTAACCATCATCTCTTATCCGCTTTAAAGCTTTAATTGTTCTTTTCTTAGCTTGCCTCCCATATTCCTCTCTTGGATCTTTATTTCTGTCTGCTTCCACATCTTGGCTATTCATTTTAAACATTTCTCCCTTCTCTGCTTTTCTCCGTTGTCTAGTTTCCAAAGTATCTACTCTTACCCCTATCTCTCTCCCATAAGAATCTTCCTGGTTCTCTGGTTCCTTTTTTAATTCCCTTAAAATACTCTCTCCTTGGCTTGTGTCATCAATCATTTATTTTTGTTGTTATCTCCTCCTTATCATCTTGTTTCATTTGTTTTGTCTGTTCCATTTTTTCATCTACTCTTTCAGTTATTTCCTCCTCTTCCTGGGTGTCTTGATCACTCATTGTCCTTTGTGTTATATTTCCCAGCATTCCATCCATGCTCTCTATTCAATTCATTATTTCCTTAAAATGCCTTGTCAGTGGCTCCCTTGTACTTTGGATTACCGACGCCATCTTTTCCCAAGTTCCACTCCTTTCTCCTTGATGAAGCATCTCGTTAAATTTTATTGTGTCCCTCTTCTGTCCAATAATCCAAAGACCATATATTCAAACCTATAGTCACTTCTCAAAAGAATTCAATATTCTTAGTTCTTTGTATCCCAAAATTAATCAACCTGTTCCTCTGGATAGTCCCATAAGTTTTCTAGAACCTCCTTAGGTCCCTTCATAAATTCAGTCTTGTATTGTGATCTTCAGGGGTCATTTTAATAATAATGTCTTCCATATTATCACATTTAAATCCCAAATAGTTCCAAGATTTTGGGAGTATGTTGCTCTTCCTTTCATCAGTAGGTAGCGCTCTTAGATTGGATTTCAATATTAACCAGTTTTTTATTTTCCCACAATGTAAAAATAAGGTTGATTTTTAAGTAGATAATTCCAGCATTTCAAAATGCCTATCCAAAACAGTGTCTATCCAGTTTAAAAGTCCAATTTTCTGTGATTTTTCTGCCTTTTCCCTTTAATTTTTTCCTTCAATTTTAAAGTTTTTTCAGAGTGCTATATCGCTGCTACTTTAAAAATAATTGTGAACCTCTCTTTTCCTGGAAATTCTTTTGGGGTTACAATTTGAATAAAAAGAATTCTTCTCACACAGTTCACACACTGTTCACCAAAGTCCACACCTGCACTATGTTTAGATGGTCATCTGCTTCCCCAGCTTCTTGGCAGCCATCTTAGACTGCCTCTTCTCCATGTCGTGGCATAGAGGGAAAAAAGCCCCGGGGTTCAGCAGGAGAGTTGTGATCTCTCCTGCGACCTCACAGGGTGCCCCTCCTTAGCTTCACCACCCCTGCAAGGCGGCTTTGGCTCCTTTCGGAGCCCACAAACAAGGAGAAGCCAGCACAGGAACGGAGCGCTCCATTCTCTGTGACTGGCAATGCTGCGAAGCTCCACCCCTCTTCCCCCATATCTTGTTTATTGTAATTGTGCAAATGTAGTTTGAGAAGCCCATAAAAAATTGCTAATTGGCTTAGTGAAAGTTTTCTGAAGTTCTTTCAGAGAGTGTTACATTTATGCATTTTAACCTACTAATAGCCTCAGTTATGGTGCACTGAATGTTATGATGCCATAGCTATAATTAACATCCTATACCTGTAATTAGATGCAAAAGGTCATAATCTATTTACCTTTTTACTATTAATTGCTTGCATAAATTTTGGATCACCAAGCACATTACTCAGACCTGATTTCTCTGATTTGAAAGAAGTAGAAATATATACTGTACATAAGTAATACTGTAATATGCAAAGTATGTTAAAAGCAAATGATTAAGCAAAAGAACTTAAAGGAAGAAGATAAAATCAGAGAAACTCTAATTCTGTGTTCATTCATACCTTGTTACCATTCCAACCTTCCTTACTTCCACTATATCCATTCTGTACACTGATTCATGTAGTACCTTTTGTGTTTTAAACTTCATACTTTTCTTTGAGGATTTTGCCTCAACTTTCAACCTCAACTTTCTTTATCTTCCTTTCCATTTAACCTATTTCCTTTCATCAAATATTTAAGATTTGATTCTCATTCATTTTCTCTATATAGCAATAGTAATAGCATTTAGACTTATATACTGCTTCATAGTGCTTTACAGCTCTCTCTAAGTCAGGGGTGTCAAACTTGCGGCCTGTGGGCCGGATGCATCACACGCTGGCCACGCCCATGCCCAGTTTAGCGAAAGGGAAAAAAAGTTGTGATACGTCATGTGACGATGCCGTGACGATGCCGCAAGTTTGTCATCCCTGTTCTAAGTGGTTTACAGAGTCAGCATATTGCCCCCAACAATCTGGGTTCTCTTTTTACCGACCTCCGAAGGATGGAAGGCTGAATCAATCTTCAGCCAGTCAGGATCGAACTCCTGGCTGTGGGCAGACTTAGTCTGCTGCATTCTAACCACTGCGCCCCCATGGCTCTATGACTAAACTACTTTAATATACTTTTTTCATAGTTGTCACTCTTTTTTATATTCAGTCTTAAATGCACTTCTTGTTTTATCAGATAAAATTTTATAGTACCCCATTCTCATTGCATTCAAATTATTTTTATGTTTCTCCTAACATACAACTCTCACTTTTATATAACAAAGTGGGCAGAAGCATACTTTTATCCATCAGCATTTCCATTTATTTCATCATACATTCATTCTTTCTAATGAACTAAATAATAGCCATTACTTTATTAACACATTTTCAGCTTTTCAAAATTCTCCATCTATTTCTCAATTTTTGCTTAACATTCTAGAAAGCTACCAAAATTCAGTCTATATGGCCTAATTCTCTCTCCATTTGTATAGCTTATAAACATTAACTCTGATTTTCTTGTCAAAGCAGTGAGATTGTGACTAAACAATACAGTATCTGCTTCCCTCTCCACCACCCCAACTCATATTCATTCAGCGATGAAAAATCTAGATGACACATGAGTGCCCGGGTTAAAGACACAGTGCATGACCTATATGGCACTTTTTGTTAACTTCCTTTTAGGAATATCACACTGGAAAGAAGCAATTTAGGTAATCAGAAGAAACAGATATAAGTATAGGTGTCTTTGATTCTTGAAAGTTTATTTATTATTAATTTATTTATTAATAAAATTTGTATGCCGCCCAACTCCCAAAGGACTCTATTTCTATGAAATGTGAGAATTAATAATATAGTTAAGTAAAATAAAGAGAATAACAAATCTCCCCCCCCCCCAATAATGTTCAGTTTTACAAAAATCCATATTTTTGGTAAAGTAGCTGAAGTTTTTAAACTCTGCTGCATTAAGTGATAAAATTATACAAATTTAAACACAATGAACAATACACTTCAAGTACTTGACATGAGTGGATTAGATGGAGATCTAATTGCAAATTTAAAAGCCCAAGTATAACAATACTGAAATGTGTATGCAAAATATGGAAAAGCTTTTAACCAGGAGCCAGATTATTTAATCTCCTACAGACAATCAGATTTCCTTCCTTCCTTACTTCCTTCCTCTCCCTCCCTCCCTCCTCCTTCCTTCCCTTCCCTTCCCTTCCCTTCCCTTCCCTTCCCTTCCCTTCCCTTCCCTTTCCCCTTTCTGTCATAGCTGCATTAATATTTTCCAATCTTGGTGTAATGTTGTGTCCAGTAATAATTATGTCCATTGATGTAGGAGTTTTGATCGACTGAATTAACAGCTAAATTGTTTTTGTATATATTTACTAGAATCTTAAACTGTGATTGCTTTTCCAGGTTTGTTCTTCCAGAACCAAGGCTACCCGGAATTTTGACAAATTTGCTGCTCTCTAAATAACTTTTTATACTATCAATCATGTAATTCTATTAGATCTGCTCAGGAAGTTGGGAGTAAGGTCAGGGGTGGGTTCTAACTTACCTCGCTGCCGGTTCGCTTACTCCCTCTCAGAAACATTGTATTATATATTTAAAAATCCTGGAGAAACAGGGAACTACCAGATGATTGGAAAAGAGCTGATGTGGTTCCCATCTTCAAACACACACACACACACACACACACACACACACACACACAAAAAAACCGCAGACCAATCAGCCTGGGAAGACACTGGAATAAATAATAAAAAAACAAATCTTTGGACCTCTAGAAACAAATAAAGTTATAACTAGTAGCCAGCATGGGTTCTCTAAAAACAGATCATGCCAAACCAAACTTATTTCATTATTTGACAAAGTGACTAAATTAGTAGACCCAGAGAAATGCTGTGCACATGGTATACTTAGACTTCAGCAAGGCATTCAACGAAGTAGACACAACCTACTTCTTGGTAGACTAGAAAAATATGGGATAGACAGCATCACCACCAGATGGATTTGTAACTGGCTGACAAACCATATTCCATGAGTAGTCCTTAATGGTACTGCATCTACATGGAGGGAAATAAGCAGTGGGGTACCACAAGGTTCTGTCTTAGGCCTAGTCCTCTTCAATATCTTCATAAATTACTTAGATGAGTGAATAGAAGGGGAACTCATCAAATTTTCAGATGACACTAAGCTGGCATGAATAGCCAACACCCCAGAAGACAAGCTCAGGATCCAAAAAGATCTTGACAGACTTGAACAATGGGCCCTATCCAACAAAATGAAATTTAATGTGGAGAAAAGCAAGGTTTTACACCTAGGCAGGAAAAACCAAAGGTACAAGTACCGATTAGGCAAAACCTGGCTCAAAAACAGCAACTGTGAGAGGGACCTTGGAGTCCTAGTGGATGATCACTTAAACATGATCCAGCAATGTACGGCAGTAGCCCAAAAAAAACAAAACACAACCTAATATAATCCTTGGTTGTATAAACAGAGGCATAGAATCAAAATCATGTAAAGTATTAGTACTGCTTTATAAATATATAATTTATAAATTGGTCACCACATTACAAAAAAGATGTTGAGACTCTGGAAAAAGTGCAAAGAAGAACAACTAAAATGATTAAGGGCCTGGAGACAAAAACATATGACGAACGATTGCAGAATGGGTATGGCCAGTCTAGAGAAAAGAAAAGAAGAACTAGGGATGACATGATAGCAGTATTCCAGTATTTGAGAGGTTGCCACAAAGAGGATGGTGTCAAGTTATTTACCAAAGCACCTGTAGGCAGAACAAGAAACAATGGATGGAAACTAATCAAGGAGAGAAGCAACCTGGAATTGAGGAGAAGCTTCCTAACAGTGAGGACAATTAACCAGTGGAACACCTTGCCTTCAGAAGTTGTAGGTTGAAGCTGCTTCATCACTGGAAGTTTTAAAGAAAAGATTGGACAGCCACCTACCTGAAATGGTATAGGGTCTACTGCTTGAGCAGGGGGTTGGACTAGAAGACCTCCAAGGTCCCTTCCAGCTGTATTCTGATTGACTGATATTCAGAAACCATTGTTTATGCAAAAAGGACAAAAGTTTTCTTTAAATTTTACAGTGCCTGTTCAGGAAACAGGTAGCAGCCATGGTGAGGAGGACCATTGCACAGAATCATAGTGTCTTCCCTTTTCTGGATCAGAAGGTACTACTTAGGGTTGCTCATGCCTTGCTCATCTGATGAATAGATTACTGCAATATGCTCTATTTGGACCTGTCCCTGAAGAGCAATAAAAAGTTGCAATTGGTCCAGAATGCATGGCCAGTTATGGATCTACCTCCATATAGTTACAACTCTATGAGCTGCACCAGCTTCTAATAACTTTGGGGTGCAATTCAAGATGGCATGGGGCTTTCTCCAACTGTTTCTAAGTGAAATAGATTCAGCAAGTTGAGCATGCTCCAGCCCCTGCCTATTAAAAAGTGTCATACGTTATTATATTAATATTGTTATAATTTATATTTTTCTCTTCTTGATGAGTTGGATTTTTGATCCCATGTTCACCATCCAATCACAATTGGTGAGAATGATGACTATGTTAGTTGAATAAATAAATGCATATTTATTTTATCTGACCTAATTTTTTTCCTTAGCTCAAGAAAAAATGCCATCTTGATTCCCAGAAAGAACTCTATTATTTCCTCTTATTTTGCAAATGGCAGGTTGGAGAAATTATAATCAGAAATTACCATATTTTTCACTCCATAAGACACTCCTGACTGTAAGACTCACCTAGGTTTAGAGGAGGAAAACAAGAAAAAAAATCTGCCTCTGCCTGCCAGCATCCATCAGGTATTCATTTGGCTAGCATCCTTGCAACAAACAGCAAACAGCCTGCCTCCTCCGTGTCTGCTGCCTCTGCTGGGGAATGCTGGAGCCTTCGCCTCTGAGCAGCTGATCGGTGGTTGGATCAGTCTCCCAGAATACCTCCGATCAGCTGTTCCAGGTGGCGGGGATCGCTGCCACCGTTAGCCGTTGCTGCCTGTCGTCCATATTCACTCCATAAGATGCACAGACATTTCCACCCACTTTTGGGAGGAAAAAAAGAGCGAAAAATACGGTATGTAATACTGCTAGATTCAGGGTTGGTTCCTTGAAGAGAGGTGCAGTACCACATTCTACAAGGGAATATGTTCTATTCCACTTCCTCTATGCCCGTAGTTTGTTGCTCTGGAACATGGTAGGGTAATGTGTTTCCAGGGAACTATAAAATGAATGGTAGGTTCTTGATTTTTAAAATGTTCCTTATTTTCTGTTGTGATTGTGCGGTTCCTATAGTTCATTCCAAGATATTCTGAGCATTCAAGTGCTTTTATTTTATTTTTGGGTGTCCTGAAAACAATAATGAAAAAGCATTGCTGAAGTATTGCTAATCTCGTGGGCAGTGGCTTTCTGTAGTTTTTTGGCCATGACTGTGATCTCTGCAGGGCTTCTATTTTTCTTGGAGCAGCTTCTTGACTGTTAAACAATTTTTTAGTGATTTCCACAGTACCATTTTAACTTTTGAAGTGCTTGGCCCACTTTATAGCAAAAATAAATTGCTGTGCCACCTTATCCCTGAATAAACATATAACAATGTTGTTATATGAGATAGGAATTTCTATTTTTCTGTTGATGCTCACTTCTTCCTGTCATGGTGAGCTATATTCTAGGGCTTACTTCTAAGTAAACAGATGAGCTTTGGGAATGTGTTTTTGAACCGCTTCTTAGCCTTTTCTGAGCAAACAGGTTTGTGTTTGCTAACAACTGCTACTTCTGAGAGTTTTCTGCCTTTGAAATATCCATTTCGACTTGACAGTATTACTTTGACTTTGGCTTCCATCTATCGCTAGAATGAACTTTTAGAATCATGTCCAAATGAATCTGGATTTTCAACTGAAAATAGATTCCTGAAGTAGGATCAATTATACCCTACACTATGCTAGCATATTACCAGGCAAATACAGAAATTGCATGAGATAAAGATAAGAGTGAGCATTAATATATATGAATCATAGTGATCTAGTCAGAACAAATGCAAAGGAGAATAAAATGGAAAACTGGCAATTGAAATATCATATTATGCTCCTTCAGTTTGTCTAATTTGCAATTATTCTGTTGCAAATGATGATGATGATTATTGCTGTGGATGTTATCATCATCCACATCTCCTTGTCATTATTTATGTTATGACTAAGGCATGCTTTATATGTTACACCAAGAAAAATACATATCATATATTGCACATGAAATAGGACATTATGATTTATGTGATATTGTTATGCTTTTACTCCATGCTTACATTAATTACATAGCACACATAGTATTTTGTCATAACTTTAATTACCTGTTTGCCACTGAATACAGATAATATTCATGTAGGCATTTTAATGTATCCATAAAAGGCTAAAAATCTAGGGGTCTGTCAGCTTTAGGAGGGATGGGAACAATTATTGGATTGTCCCAATATTACATCATTGAAATTTAGTAGAAATCTGGCAAGATTTCCCATTAATTGTTTACAAGAAATGTAAAACTACCTGGCAGACTTAAAACGGTCTTAAAGGCTGTTAAGAAACTTAAAACAGACTTAGCAAAACAATAATAACAGTCAACCATAACAGTCAACCACTTTTGCCCTACGTTTTAAAAAAAAGTCTCTGTCCACAGAGGGTTTGCACGTCTCTTTCTTTTATCTGGTGTGCAGCATAACGCTACTTATTTTTTTAGAAGTGGCCTTTGATAAGTGGCACCAAAAATAATTTGATAGTTACAAAAAGGGAACATTTAAGCTTTAAATAATTTACAGCCCTATGATAAAAGAGAAAAATCATGAGATTAACAGAAAAAAATGTAACAAGTAATAAGAATATATAAAGAAAGAATTGTCACAAAAGTATTAGAAATTATTTAGGCTCCAATCTGTATTCATGTAACAATGTATGCCTTTATGAACAGCAGTTGAGGTACAGAAGAAATGTGTGCTTTTCAGCTTTAAAAAAGAGATTATCTCTTAAGCCATAAAGACCACTGCACTAGGCACATACGAACAAAGAATTTTCAGATAAGCATACTGTTTGTCCCGATATTTGCCTTTAGGCATTTGGATTCTTCTCAGTGCCAGTTATTCATTGTATATTTTATAACCAGTTACATGAAGATGAGGAAATAATACCTTTCATCAAGCTCTTCTAGATTCTGTATAAGAATATTTAATGGCTTTTGAAAAAAAATCCATGTTTAGTATTATATACAGTATTTTATTTTCATTTTCATTTCACCAATGCTATAAAAAGTATTTTGCTATATCTTTGCATTATGACTGAACATTTATTCTCCGTCAAATTCTTAAAAGAGTTATTGGCCATTAGGAAAATGGGAAACATCCTGGATGCGTGTCAATGCACTTCCAGTTGATGGGATATATAGCCATTTTGGTTTGCAATGTCATCTATGCATTGTATAAATAGTCTCATTAGATTAGATAAGCAGATTCTTATCAAGCCACTTTTTAAGAATATTGATATCGAATCAGACCAAATGTCCTTCCCTAAATATTTATTTATTTATTTCTAAAATTTATATGCCGTCCAACTCCCGAAGGACTCTGGGCGGCTTACATCATATAAAAAATAAAAATAAAACATATAAAAACAATCATCTATATCTATATCTATATCTATATCTATATCTATATCTATATCTATATCTATATCTATATCTATATCTATATCTATATCT
>QLTV01002269.1:1152969-1165241 GCA_003457575.1 Thermophis baileyi
ATTTTAAGAAGATACTTGGTTGATACCTAGGACGCTGGCAGCAACCCGTATCAACCATTAGCACCAGTCAGTGGTATTTGTGACACTTTTAAATGTTCAGTTGACTGAGTTTCATGTTTAATGAATAAAAGAGATAATAATAATAATAATAATAATAATAATAATAATAAAGAGATAATAATAATAATAATAATAATAATAATAATAATAATAATAATAATAATAATAATAATATAATAATAATAATAATAATAATAATAATAATAATAACAACAACAACAACAACAACAACAACAACAACAAACAACAACAACAACAACAACAACAACAACAACAACATCTTCTGATAAACATAAATACCTAAATCATGAATAAATGCTCCAACTATCCTGAAGAAGCTACTTTATATGACTGGCTTTTGAAATAACTCTAAAAAAAATACAGTCCAGTGGAAGACTTATCATGGAAATCATTTTGTTGTCAACATGGAATTCTCATTCCTTAATTCATGCATCTCCTGATAAATTATATAAGGCTCATAGTGACTTACACTGATTCTGTTACAAATCTGTTCACCTTTTCTGTGCTTCATTTAAGCAAACTGTGACCGGTATGACAGGAACTCTCACTGGAAAATGAATACTGCTCAAACCTTGAAATTCTGCACTAACATGCCAACATTCTCCATGTGAAGAATCAAATAACCCAATCTCAAATTCACAATCTGCTCTTTATATAGATTCCTTTGAATTTATACTTTTTGAAATCTCCACAGTACTTCCTCTCTTTAGTATTTCATCTTCATTATAGTAAATAACAAAAAAGGATTGATTGTATAAATAGTCATATTTGCCAATTTTCAAATTACCGGTTATAATTCTTGTAATCACTGCATTCATAACCTAGTTTATCTTACAAAGGACTAGTAATTTTAGAAATTGCCAGTCAGTTAACTTGCAGTATTTCTCAGCTAATCTTTCTTTTTCGCCAAGCCAGTTTTTGGCCACTGTAATTGTCAAGAGCATGATGTGGTTAATTAATATAATGTCTAAATACACAATCACAGGATTGGAGATAAAATGTGTATACTCTAGGTCAGTGGTGAAATCCAATTTTTTTTTACTACTGGTTCTGTGGGCGTGGCTTGGTGGGCATGGTGTGGCTTGGTGGGCGTGGCTTGGTGGGCGTGGCAGGGGAAGGATAAAGCAAAATCTCCATTCCCACCCCACTCCAGGGGAAGGATACTGTTGAGTTGTGGGAATAATGACAGGAGACAGACTACAAAAGGAACTTCTTTACTAGGCAACTTCTCTGTACAACCAGCAACTTGCAGTCTGACAGCTAGCCCTTTTATAGGGAGCTGTCAGATGCTTTAACCAATAGTGTTTGAGCATTTTCCCGCTCAAACGCTGGACCTGGGTGAAACCATGTAACTGTCAGTACATAACACCCCTCCCCTCCTCAATGGAGCAATCCATGTGGCATACGTAATCACGCAGGTAGACGGGGCATTTAGGAATCCTCCCTGACCTGCGCAGCTCAGTCATTGGAGAGGCAGCAGCCTGAGCGGACAGGTCTGTTGCTGCTCCGAGGTCTGAGCTTGGAAGCTCCTGGAAGCTTTTGGGCGTGGCCTCTGTGGGTTTTGGAACTGGTTCGTCATGCGATCACCGCTGGACTCCAGGTGCCTCAGGTAGGTCCTCCGGTTCCATCAGGCTTGAGTTAGCTAGGGAAGGAGTGTAATTATTTTCAGATTGTTGATTTGGTAGTTCGCCCGTTACATGTCTTCTAATTTGGTCGATGTGCCTTTTCCATTGTTGGCCATCGTTAAGCCTGATTACATAGGACATTGGGCCTAGGATTTTTTCAATTTCCCCAGGTAGCCATAGGGACCCCTCGGCGTAATTTCGAGCGAATACCAGGTCTCCCCTGGTGAAGGACCTGGTGGTTTGGTCTGGCTTGGTGGTTTCTTTTGGAGTGTAGTTTGGGTGCAGGCGGTCTAAAACCGAACGGAGCCTGCGACCCATGAGTAGTTCAGCTGGGCTGCGACCGGTGGCGGTGCAAGGAGTAAGGTGTTGGGTCGGTAGGAATTTGTCCACCCTGGCCTGCCAATCCCCGGGGCCTAGCCTTACTAGGGCCTCCTTGGCTGACCTTACAAATCGTTCTACAAGGCTATTTGTGGAAGGGTGGAACGGCGCGGACAGGGCATGGCGGATCCCTAAGTCTGCTAGGAACCCCTCAAACTGGGTGGCCATAAATTGTGGCCCGTTATTGGACACCAGGACATCTGGGAGTCCGTGGGTGGCGAATAGGCGCCTGAGGATCTTGATTACTGCCTCGGCCATGGTAGAACCCATTAAAAATATCTCGACCCATTTTGAGTATGCATCGACTAAAATCAGGAAGGTTTGGCCATGAAAGGGGCCAGCAAAGTCGATATGCAAACGTGACCAAGGGGCTTTTGGTTTGTCCCAATCGTGTACCAGGGCCCTTGGGGGAGCTGGCCTTGACTCTTGGCAAGGCCGACAACGTTCTACCCAATTTTGGATTTCCGAATCCATATTTGGCCACCAGACATAACTCCTAGCGAGGGCGTTCATCCGGACCATGTACCGGGGGAGCTGGCCTGGACTCTTGGCAAGGCCGACATCGTTCTACCCAATTTTGGATTTCCAAATCCATATTCAGCCACCAGACATAGCTCCTAGTGAGGGCTTTCATCTGGACAATCCCCGGATGGCCCTCATGCAATATTCTCAGTATTCTAGCATGCAGGCTGGGCGGAATGACCATACGGTTGCCCCATAGGAGACAGCCTCCTTGTTCTGACAGTTCATGCTGCCTCTGTGCGAACGGCTTGAACTCAGTTTTGACAGGGTCCTTCGGCCATTCCCTCCACACCCAGTTTAAAACAGTCTTGAGTGAGGGGTCCTTGGCCCTGTGCCTAGCCACCTCAACCGAGGTGACGAGGCCAGAGTCTGCGAGGTCGATGAGCAGGACCGGAGCATCTGGAGAAATGTCAGTCAGCAAGTCGGGCGACGGGCACCTGCTCAGAGCATCTGCGTTGCCCATGTCCTTTCCGGGCTGGTGCACAAGCTGATAGGAATAGGCCAATAGGAAAATAGCCCACCTGGTGAAGCAAGGGGATAAGGCCACTGGGGTGGGGCAGTCCCCTGCGAGCATTCCCAGCAAAGGTTTATGGTCCATCACCAATTTAAAATCCCTCCCAAAAAGATATTCATGGAATTTCTTGACCCCAGCCATGGCAGCCAACGCCTCCCTGTCCAGCTGGCTATAGTTTCTTTCAGCACTGGACAGGGTCCTTGAGTAATAAGTGACTGGGGCCTCGGTTCCATTTGGGAGTCTGTGGCTCAAAAGCCCCGACGCCGAAAAGGGGAGGCATCACACACAAGGACCAGGGGCAGCGTGGTGTTATATTGAATCAGGAAACTGTCAGTTGTCAGAAGTTGTTTGACAGCCTTAAATGCCTCGGCTTCTCTGGGCCCCCAAACCCAAGGGGTATTCTTAGCCAGGAGTCTGTGCAAAGGATCGGCAATCGTAGCCTTGTCCTTAAGAAAAAGGCTATAAAAATTGAGGAGCCCAAGGAAGGCTTGGAGCTCTGTTTGATTTTTTGGTGTGGGCACTTCATGGATGACCCTAAGCTTGCTCTCCATGGGGTGGATGCCATTTCCATCTATTCGGTACCCCAAGAACTTGACTTCAGGCACCCCCAGCAAGTATTTACTGTGCTTGGCTCTAAACCCCGCAGCGTGCAGTTTTGACAAGACCATTCTGACTCAAAACTGGAGCTGGTCAGGATCACAGGCTGAGATCAGGACATCATCAAAATATGGCATGACCCCGGGAATGTTCTGCAATAGGTGTTCCATTACACTCTGGAACAACCCTGGGGCCACGCTGACTCCAAACTGCAGCCTGTGACACTTGAATGCCCCCTATGAGTCACAATGGTCTGCGCCTCAGCAGTAGTACCATCTACTGGCAGCTGCTGGTACACCTGCGCCAAGTCGAGTTTTGCAAAAAGGAGGCCAGGGCCAAGGGAGTGTAGTAGATGATGCACAATCAGCATGGGATAGGTGCTCTGCTGCAATGCCTTGTTCAGCATGCATTTGTAGTCAGCACAAATCCTGATGGTGCCGTCCCCTTTAATGGGTGTCACTATCGGGGTCTCCCATTTAGCATGGTCAACAGGTTCAAGAACCCCCTGCCAGATCAGCTTGTTGAGTTCCCTGTCAATCTTAGGCCACAGGGCCAGCAGAACCCGCCTGGGTTATAACCTGATTGGGGCAACCTTGGGGTCAAGGCTGAAAGAGATAGGGGTGCCCACATACTTGCCCAGGTCTTGGCTAGAAACGTCCTGGAACTCCTCGAACAGGTCATCGAAGTCAGGGTTGGTGATAGAGTTTATGCCGGTCACCCCCAGGCCGAGGGCGTCGAACCAATCCAAGCCCAGGAGGCTTGGAAGGCTACCACCAACCACCATGAGCTGGAGAGGCCCCTCAAAACGGTTGAGCTTCACCAGGAACTGGACTTGGGAATGCGATTTCCCTGGTAGTCGGAAAGCTTCATATGGTGCTGCTTGAGGCGGCTCTTCTGGAGGCTTGGGAGGGCGAGCTTCAGGGTCTGCCAGGAGACGATGGAGACCGCAGAGCTGGTGTCCACCTTCATGAAGCATGGAGCGCCATCGATAGACACGGTGACAGTCAGCTTCTTCTTGCTAGGCAGGCTAGCCCGAGCAACGCGAGTGTGGTTGGTGTCCGGCTGTTCCTGCACTTGGGTTTTTCGGCGTGGTTTCCAAGCTTCCCGCCGAAAAGGTTTTGACAGGTCATTGCATGTGGCGTCAGGTGCATGCGCATGGGAGACATGCAAAATGGTACGGCAAACTCTGGCTAAATGTCCTCGCCGCTCACAGCATTTGCAAATGGCATTGCGGAAACGGCACAATGCCCGCAAGTGCTGACCCCCACAGCTGGCGCATTCAGCTCTCTTGTCCTCTCTGTCAGATCAGAACCTTAATTCCATGTGGCAGACGTCATCGTCGCTGCTCGCCGAGTCCTCGTAGGTGCCCTTGTGCACCGAGGCCGGCGGCTTGACATCGGTTTTAGAAGCCACGAATTTGTGAAGCAATTCAGTGGCTTTAGTGGATGATTCAGCTGCCCTGGCTTCATCCAGCGCGATGGCCAGAGTCAGATTGGTCTTCGCAAGCAGCCGGCGCTGTAGGCGGATGTCCTGGACGCCGCATATGAGCTGATTGAGCAAAATATCATTTAGGTCACTGAATTCACAGTGACCCATGGCTTTATGGAGGGCAGCGAAATACTGGTTAATCGTCTCACCCTCCTGCTGCATCCGCTGCCGAGATTCGTAGTGCCGGACAACTTTGGAAAGAGTGGGAGCATAGTGGGTCTTCAAGGTCGCTTGCAGGACCTGCCACGGTACAGATTGTACCGGGGTTGGGTCTGACAGGGCCTCCGCTGTGTCAAACACATCATGGCTGCAGTGACTCAAGAAAAGTGCTCTTTTTCTGTTATCTGCCAGACCCAACAGATCGTTAGCTTCTAGGAAGCATTCAAACCTTCTCATATACGACTCCCATTTTTCTTTCGCCGGGTTGAAAGGTGCTGGTGGGTGGAAAGCAGACATGCTCGGCGAGATGTCAGCAGCGTGTTCCACAATTCGCCTGGCTGGTTGCAATGCCTAAGTCCGATCGTCTTCGTTCTCCAGCTCCCAAGCCTTCGTCGCCACTGTTGAGTTGTGGGAATAATGACAGGAGACAGACTTCAAAAGGAACTTCTTTACTAGGCAACTTCTCTGTACAACCAGCAACTTGCAGTCTGACAGCTAGCCCTTTTATAGGGAGCTGTCAGATGCTTTAACCAATAGCGTTTGAGCATTTTTCCGCTCAAACGCTACACCTGGATGAAACCATGTAACTGTCAGTACATAACAGATACTGCAAAATCCACATTCCCTCCCCACTCCTGGGGGAAGGATATTGCAAAATCTCCATTCCCACACATTCTGGGGCCAGCCAGAGGTGGTATTTGCTGGTTCTCCAAACTACTCAAAATTTCCGCTACTGGTTCTCCGAACTACTCAAAATTTCCGCTACCGGTTCTCCAGAACCTGTCAGAACCTGCTGGATTTCACCCCTGCTCTAGGTACTTAAATATATTTATATAGCTTGCTTTATCATATGTAATGTCTTTAAAACAAATAGGAACTATTGGAAATTTTACAAAATAAGAACTGAAAAATGCAGCTGATTCAAACAAGAATAAGTCAGGAATTTCTTCTTACAAGCAAGAAAGTTAGCACATTAACCAATGAATACTTCATTCTGCAACAACTAGGAATATGGTATATTCAACTCAGTGGGATTTAGCTCCATGTAAGCATTCATAGCTTTGATTGATAATTCTTGGATTCAATCTACCAAAAATTGTTTAGAGTTTCTTTCTTTTTGGTACAACTCCTGCCTTAAAAAAAAGACTTTTTCAAAACATGTTAGAGACATTAATATGACTATGTAATCATTACTGCCCTAAAATCCGCAATTAGGTATATTAGTTAAGTACACTGAGGATGCTTTTCAGTTGAGATGTGGCGATAAAAATAGTAAACAACATTGCAGGACCAATGTTCTCTTTCAGTTTTTGATTAAATTGCTTCTCAGTAAAACAATACAAGATTGTTAGAAAACATTGAGCTTAAGTGTTCAGTGTGAGAGTTACATTGGAGACATCTCCATAAAAATGTGAACAACTAAAGCATGCTTTCTGATTAGTTATATTTCAGATGCACAAAAGTTAAAACAAAGCACAGTTCCCCAGCTATTGAGCCAAACAGAAAGGAAGTGGGCACATTTCACATCATACTTCTAAGCTGTTCTTATAATTCCTTGTATTTTCTCAATGTATTCTATACTTCTCTTTTCTTTGGCTTTTTGTTCTTTTACTTTTCATTCCCATGATGTCCATGCCCTCCTTGTAAAGCTTTTTTTAAAGGTATTATTTCTCCAAAATCTCAGGGTTAGTTAGTGTGTATATTTTTAACAACTCTCTCTTGAGTATAACTTGTGTATTTTTGGTTGCACACGCCCACAGGGCACTTGAATCAGTCTTTCCAATTACCGTAATTCAGTAATTTTATTATTGTTTTAGCAAATAGCTTTTATTGTCATAAGTACTACCCACCAGAAAGAAAAAAATGCATGTGGCCATGATTATCCATTTAAATTAATACACATCTAGAGAAATAAAGACTAACTAATTTAAATGCAGTCTTATTAAGAGTTATATTGTTGTAGGCTCACCGAATATACCAGAATCTGAAGTCTGCCAGGAAGGGTTTGTAGCATAACTAGAATTCTTTAAAATTATGACAACCACTTATTAAAAGCATTCAGGTGCTTCACCATTTTGAAAGAGAACGCTTCTCACAGCATTCGTTTATAATGAGTCTTTTCAGGCAAATTTCAAAGTGTGTATGGTTCATGTATTTCAAACTGAATTAACACATATTTTAGTATTTATGAAAGCTAATACCTAATTGTTTCTGAACATTATCTAGGGAAAATATTTTATTAAAAAAGCAGAAATAATTTTCCTCTTTTATTTGAAGTGGAACTGAATGGAATTTGTGCATATTGGAGAGAGCTGTGGTAAGTTTTTAATTGTTTCTAATTCTATTTATTTCGGCTCTATTTAAGATTATGCAAAATACAATGACAAATAATTCTACCATTTGCCTTTATCAACATGCCTCTATCATCATATTTTCTCATTAGTCTGCATATCAAACTATTATTAAAAATATATTTTATTGACTTTATAATGAAACCTCAATTTAATAGACAATTTTGGATGAGGAATAACCATTCTTTCCAAATACTTGTTAAGCCACAAGCTATGTCATCGGGTTGATTTGTGTCATTTATATAATTACATCATGTTTGTATAACATCATTTTTCAACAGTGTAAGCTGCACCATTTGCATAACATGCTTTATGATGAAATAATACAAATGATAGATTACTGTAAATGCAGTAAATTAAACCCCAAAATCAGGATAATGGGAATATGATCTCTTGGAACTATTTGAACTTTCACAGGCTTTCAAAACTGTCATGGTAGTCTTTTAGACAACTTCTGAAGATTGGGAGTGTGAATGGTTCAGAACCATCCAATTCCAAAAGAATACTATATCTCCTAATTTCTGGGATTGTCCTCTTCCATATGAAAGCAGCTCACAGGATTTCTCCTGGAGTTATAGCTCCTGTAGTTGTGGCAGGAGGATTGTGAAAAAATCTATTGATAAGCAATCAACAGATGTCATGTTGTAAGTGGTTTATCTCTCTTTTTTTAAAAAAATATGAAGTTTCATAAGGAGCACAGTGGCTTGCATGATTAGGGCACTGGGGTGGAGGTTAGCAAGCCCATGTTTAAGACCCAAGTATGGCAGAGTTGAGCTCCCATCCTTCGCTCCAGTTCCTGCCAGAGCCTTGAAAGAAGCTCAATTGGGGAACCCCCAGGCAATGGTGATGTCAGTGGCTAATCCTTTCAACCTGAAACCATCTTGGTGCTTCTGACACGAGTGATATACTATTAAGTTTCATTATAAGAGAAAAGTATTGAAGAAACAAAGTCAGAAAAATAAGAAAAAAAGAGAAAATTCAAAAGAGAAGAAAAAAAACCAATGATTTCTGACTTTTTTTTGGTGCAGTTGATTGCAAAAATAATATATCAACCATTTGATTTACATTTCACAACTTTTCACACCATTTCTATAGTTACAAAATCATTCTAATCATAAAAACCAAAAATCAGTTTCATTATGTTCGGTTTCAAGCAAAAAGTCCAGAAACAGTTTCCAAGTAGAAATAAAACTAGATACATTAATATTAAGTTAATATTAAGAAATAAAAAAAACAATCAAGCTATTAAATTTGGTTAAATTTTGCTTAATGTGTAGCAAGCTGTTAAATTTTAAATATGAGGCAATATTATAGTATTTACAATAGTTTACATTAATGGAAAGAAAAGGAAAAAGTATCAAATAAACATGCAAAATTTCATTGCACTATAATCTTATAAACAAGTTTATTTTGATATACTAGCCTTTAATAAAAATTTGTTCCTGCTGAAAATAATATGAAACAATATTCATATTTATGCTTTATTTTAAATATATGCTAACCATTTTCTTTTCAGTATAGTCACGATACAGCAGAAATGAAAGTTGCCTTTAAATAAAATGATTTGTGTAATACAATATTATAAATAAATATAAAATTACTTTACTTGACTACTGTAATATTTGCTGCATTGTTGATATGATTAAAATATGAGTATTGATTTACCTTACTAAAAATCCTCTTGAACAACTCAACTTGATTTTATTTAAAATAAAACATATGTAGAGAACTGTTTTTAAGAGCCTGAGTAATTTCCATAATTGTGACAATTGGCAAAATTTGATTTTCATGTTTCAAGACAAAGAAACATTGGATTATTATCTGCAGTCTAAGCACTGGAGCCTAACCTCCTAATTAGGATGAAAAACTCTCAGCAGCTACAAACCTAGTAAGTCACAACAAGTCAATATTTTTAATAAGGATTAATTTAAGAAACCTTACAAGGTTATATTGGAGGGGACCCTGGTATGTTTATTGATTAATGTATGGTATAGCGGATAAAGGATTTATTATAGAAAGTAACAGCATAATTATAATTTCTTTTTCTTAGCAAAATTGCTTAAACTTATATTATTAAAAATACTTGTTATATCTTAGTAGAAATCATCAAAAAAGCAACTAATACCTCTTCATTGCAGCATTGATTTTCAAACAGAATTATACTATTCAAATCTGAAGATTGTGCTTCAATTTCATAATTACCCGCATGAGAAACTTCATTCACATTTACAATCTCTTGTTTCTTTACATGTTTCCCCCCCACCCCTTCCCTGAATTCAGTCATGTCTGATTCTCAGAGACTCTCTGGCAAGTCCCAGCAGCTTTCTTAGCAAGGTTTTTCAAAAGTTTTTTGCCATTGCTGCCTTCCTAGGGCTGAGACCCAGCTGGTCTTTCAGTTTCTAGCCTGATACTTTACCACTACATCAAACTGGCTCTCTTTAACTTGTAGCATAACAAACATCATGGTGGATAGATATACTACAGGGCTACATATAATGTGTAGAAAACAACTAATTTCATTATGACATTAAATGTGCTAATTATTAAATTAATAAAAGAAAATTCTATTAGATGATCACAAGGCATTTTCAAACAGGTATCACTAAGAAGTATACAGCTTAGTATTACAATATTTTATTAAAATATGTATGGCTTTACAGGAAAGTATAACCATTGTGAATTTTGTTGAAACTATACTGTAACAATTCTTCAGAAATGTATACAATTCAGCCAGATATGAGTTTTTATATAAATACTTTCATAGTATCTGAACAAAGGCTAAGACTGGAATATTTTACATCCTGAAGAAGTAAAACCATTTTTTGAAAGTTGAAAAAATGTATTTGGCTTATAAAACAAATACAGGAACTATATAACTTGAGAATTCCACAAAGATAAGCACAAGGCTACAAACTGAGGCTAGGTGGCACTAGTATGCAATTAAAACTATACACTGTCCAATATTCTCAAAAACAAGCAGCATGTACAAAATTAAACAGTTTATGATTACACTTTGCAAGGTTTCTTTCTTTTCTGCAATTTGAAACTCTGGAGGATTACATGCTTAAATAGTACTTGTAAAGACATAGCCGCATTACCAGATATGTATTTTGTTATATGTTTAACAAAATCATGGGTATGATAAGCACACAGTGTTTGGGGGCAACCTGGAATGTGTTTGAGTTTGTTTCTGAAGCAGAAATGTCTTATCATAGCTGGCCACTTGCTTCACTGCTATCCCCACCGCTTCCACTGTCATGTCTGAACATCCCGTGGACTTCTTGGGGGCGGGGATTGGTGATTGAGCTTTCTGCTAATTCCTCCATCTAGTTATATCTATTTCATGGACGTGCTTTAATGAGCTAAGAAATGAATTACTAGTTAGGATCCTGTCACTCTTGAACAGTCAGTAAGTTTTCTATACCACAGTGCAATATCAAGTATTGTATACTGCACTGTGGGAGAAGAAATATTGTTCAAAGTAAATTGAAACTTGATGGTCACTCCTCTCTCATACATGTCATTGCAAATAAGGATTAAAGAGAATTTATCATGGAAACTATAGGAACAATTTTGGCAATTGTTGTGCCAGGAATTCTTTTCAGACCCCATTTGGGCTCTTTGAAGCATATAATCTTTCCCCCTAATTCTAAAAATACTCGAATTTAGAAAGACTAGATCCACTGATCTGGCCATTTTCCTCCTAAATACTTTAATTAAAACTCAGAACTAAAAGTCAGATCAGAATTTGGTAGGCCTAGTGAAAAATTAAGTTGAAAAGATGTTTATTTCTATTGCCGAGTAAGCTAGCCTTCTACAGATCCTAAAGAATACAGTCATTATGAAGAATAAATTTTCACAAGAAACAATATGAAAATTGTATGTAATTAGGATCTATGTCATGCCAAGTGAAAGAACTTTTTTAATAAAAAAGTTTTGTTGTTGTGAACATTTGGGATCTATCTGGCAAACTTCACAGAATGATAGTCAAAGCAATATTTCTTGGTCTATTATCTCTAGATCATCATGATTCTTGTTCTGATTGTTTTTCTTTAAAAATCTAGATTGCCAATGGAGAATTATATAGGCCTTAATTATTCCCTATTCTCTTTAGAACTGGGATGGTAAATGTGACACATGACAACTCCCATAAGTTTAAATGGTATATTAGAATTATAAAATATTATTTAGAATACTCCATACCAGGGGTGGGTTCTAATTTTTTTTACCACCGGTTATGTAGGTGTGGCTTATTTTGTGGGTGTGTCTTGATGGTCATGTGATGGTGGGCGTGGCTTCATGGTCATGTGACTGGGCAGGCATGGCTTTATAGTCATGTGACTGGGTGGGCGTGGGCAACTCAATGTCACTCACGTCAAGGGGTGCCTCGCCTCCCCTCCCCTCCCAGCCATTCCTTGTCACACCCAGCCTCAACGTATCTATAGTTCTGTAAAAATGTTGTTCACCTTTTTTCAACTTTATTATCTACATACTATAGATGTACTTTCATGGACCACTGAAAGGAGGAAATGGCTCACATGCTTTGCCCAAGAGTGT